>OMOW01101746.1:0-12898 GCA_900312555.1 Lamprogrammus exutus | reverse complement strand
AGGAAAGAAAAATTGCTGCCACCACTGCACCACTGAGAAAATATACAACACAAAAATACACAAAAAACAAGCAACGAATTTTGATGGAAGTTTTTCTGTAATAAAAGCTCACAAACAGAGTGTGAGAGTGTGTCCTTCTGAGTCTTTAATATCACAAATGCCAGCGGGCAGTCACAGCCTCCAACAAAGCATAAGACTGTGAGCGTGCCTCTCCTTTCTCTCAGGCAATTCTTTATGCAAAACCTGATGTGGCCACCATGAGAGAGCTACTGTACCAAATCATCTCTTATCCGACAGTCTACAACTGCATTTTGACATATAAGAGTACTGTCCTGGATATGCTGGAACATGACGGCACTCACGGTCAAGGCTGTGGCTTTGTCACGCGGGGACCTCAGCTCATGGACAGGACCATTGACAGTACTTTTCTACTGCAGAAAGAGTAAAAATTGTATTTTCCAGTACACAGACAACAATAATAAAGTTGAACAGTTAGTACCATTATCACCGTTATAACAATAACTGCAGCAACAATAATAATAAGATTGTTATTTATTGTTATTATTAATCTTATCATTTACACTAACAAATTAATTTCTAATATGAACAATAATAATATTGGCATAAGTAATAATTCTAATAATTGTAAATATAGTGTTGATTAAGAAATAAATGACAATCGGTTAAAAGAATTTGCTGGGTTCAGCCTCAAATCTGAGGACGTAACCATGGAACTTTTTAATAGACTAAATGCTAAATCAAGCAATCAATCCGCTAAAAATGATTGATACTGTATATTAATCAATTTTGAAAATAATCATTAGTTGCAGGTGTACGCAGTATATGGACCATCATGCAGCTCTGAAATCAGACCAATCTCACACAACCTGCAATCCGCCAACTCACTGACACCGAAACATACTGTACACTTTCCTTTTTAAGTGCTCGTAGATGCCTCACAACCAGAAGGTCCTGGGTTAAAATCTCACTGGGGGCTTTCTGTGTGGAGTTTGCATGTTCTCTCTGTGTCTGCGTGGGTTTCCTCCAGGTGCTCCGCTTTCCTCCCACCTCACAAAAAAATGTGCAGGCTAGGTGAAATGGAAACTGCAAATTGCCCGTAGGTGTGAATGTGACATTACCGAAACGATATCGAAAGAATGCACAAAAAATGTTAGTTCTCTCTTATATGCACTCAACAGATTTATTACGTAATACTGATAAACACAATGTCCACTAACAAATGGTTTAGTCAACCTCCTGAAGAATGCAAACAATAGCATAATGCATTTATCGCAAAATCTGTGCCGTTGTTAATATGTATAATTACTAAGACAGCTGTGACAATGCGCAACAATGCGTTTTTAAGCATATTTACCTAAAAGTTGTATTGAAGTTTCATAATGAGTGTAGTTTTGGCTCACTGTTCGCTTTCTGCAGCCCTACGTTGTTGTTTTCGCACATTGATCCTGGGTTTCACACGTCGATCACGCTTATCCTTGCCTTAAATGTCGTCTTGACTCGCCGTCAGCTGAAGAGTCACTTCGCTATCAGCTTTCCCGTATAGCCTGAGAACATCACCAGTCAAGAGCATGGTATATCTCAAAGGCTCAGTATTGTCTCGGCAGTTGGCTGCAGTTCAGCAAACACTTAGTCCCTGAAATATCAAAGTCTGGTGTTGTGAACTGGCACATGGGCTTTATTTTCCTTCAACAGAAGGCAGCATTCTTATACTTAATGATGCTTACACTGTGGTCTGGCGTTAACGCTACAACAGCTGATAAATTCAGCCAAATTTCACCTGTTGTGGGCAAAGCTCTTTATCACACAATCTGTCCAGGTGGGAATTACAGGTCTGCAGCAGTTGTTTTCTTACAGCAGACAAATGGAGCGTGCTGCTGTGAATAAACTCAGGGGAGTGCAGACAGCGGCTTGGTTGGGTGACCTTGATTTGACTTTTTGAGATGAATGTTGAATGTGCAAAACAAAATAAATAGAAGAGGAAATAAGTTGGAAACGAGATGATAATGTGTTAGGCATTTTACGTTCCTTATTTTGACAAAATGAAAGTTATGAGCAGTGATAACAGATTTTTGCTCTCCTAAAATATTTCACCTTCTCGTGTCATGACCTCATTCCCGAACTGTCACCGTCGACAGTTCAGCCAAACCAGCCTTCGCCTTTCAGAGTCATGTAGTCCGGGAGCTCAATTATATCTGCTTATATCCTTTCAGTGAATAGTTTAATCTGATTTAATATTTCATGGATTAATTATAGAAGTGTGCCTGATCACATGTCATCGCACATTAGTGTAATTGTCAGACTTTTTCAACACGGTGTCACCTGAATGCAGAATGGACCTCTACTAATGACAGTTACAGGCACAAAGCATTACTTCTATTCTAATAAATCTGCAATAACTGAGCTTTTTAAAATATTGAAATTATATCAGATGACTGTAATGTGTAAGGGCCATTTGGAGAATTAAACCCCGAACTGATGTTTGTCACCAACCGCCATTATAAAACCACAGGCAACTGTTTCCATTGAAAAAGCTGTGATAAGTAAACCATACATTAACCTGTTCAGCACAAAAACGACCAAGATAAAGTTGCTAAGTGGCAGGTTAAGAAAATAAAGCTTTTGTCAGGCGTTGGTACAGACCAAAACAGAGCTAAAAAGAGAGTGAATTTGAACATAAACACACTCCAGTGGGTTGATAATGCTGTTTGCTCAAATGTTATCCATGACAACTCGATATGCTTGGGGTAAATCAGGGCTGTGTGTGTGTTGTTTCATTATTTTTGGTGTTCAAAAAATCACTTGTTGCAGCTTTTGGTTTTGCTGGTAAGATTACTTGGCTGGACCATTTCTGTGAAGAAACCCATTAGGGAATGAATGATTCCAAATCTGTCTTTGTCTAAGCTGATGTTTTGAAAATAGGTTGTCATCTAATCGCAATGACCTACTGTGAAAGTGATCCATTTTAGCAGGGCTACCGTCATAGGTATGTTGTCTTTTTTTAGCAGTGGATAATCCACATCAAACGCATGCTCTACAGGATTCTCATGCCACGGTGTCTGTTTGATCTCTTCCTGCCTTACATGCTCTATTAAGGAATTCTTCAAAGCATCAATCTGCTGCTATCTCTGCGCCGGAGATGTCGCTCAGTTAGTTCTCTTGCTAATAGGCCCCATTCTAATGTTTAAGGATCTGTTCAAACACAGCGTTGTTTCCTCTCTAAGCTGGCATCGAGGGAGTGCTGTTCAGTAGCTAGCCACCCATGCAAGGAGTCAAAGGTGATCCTGAGATCAGTCGGAGTGCCTGAAAGCTGAGATGGTATTGCGTAAGCGAGGAGGCTAAATTAATCTGCTGAAATCAAACTTAGCCTTCGGGGGTTATCCAGACCAACAATGCTGCCCGTGCAATTTAAGAAAGCTCTGTTACATCACTGCACATGTCTTACACATGCAGCCATCAGCGGAGAGTGAAGTGCCTTGCTTGTGTTTTGTAAAGAACATGCAGTCCTGGTAAGCATACGATGCACAAAGCATTAGCTTTGCAGAGACTGACAAAAGGTTTTCCCGAGTGTATTATATAACTCGAGCAGAATATGTTTCCAAAGCACATGTTGTCATAAAATTGAGCTATTCTGTATTCACACTGATTTCGACCTGCTATACAGTATATACAATACATATACCATATTACAAGGAACCTGACTTCAGATACTATATTGTGTTTTTGTTATTTTCCCGCATTTTATAGTGTAATATAGTGTTGAACAAGTCAAAATTGCAGAACATGAGGCTCACGCTAAAAGGTCCTGAACCACCCTGAAGGCTTCGTTTTGGATTTGTCCTTTATTACTTCCGTTGCATATTCACATCATCATGTAACAGACCTGGCTAGACAGACCCACAATGTCAGAGGTGGACATTCAAGGGCACTGTCCCTTTAAGGCCCTTTGAGGTGCTGTTTTCCCTCAGTGTTTACTGCGGTGCTGTACCATTTTTTTGCAAAGCATGGCACCTTGTAGCCTTGTTGTTGGCACAGCTCACTTCTACCTGCAGCCAGCACACAAACTTACTGCATGTTTGCGAGCTCTTGGGAAATATTGTGGTGGGAGCACAGATACGGTACTCTCACACACAAGCACATATGTACTTGTGTGTGTGTGTATTGTCTACTGTTAGAACTTGAAAAGCTGATCCCACTGTGCTGTAATGAGGCATGTTTATCAGCTCTGTTGCCAAGTTATTAAGCTTCTGATTACAAAATTGGACAGCAAAAAATGAAACACATACAAATAAGCCATGACCACTAATCATTGTTTTGCGTGGAGGCTCTTTGCTGAAAATATGACATTCATCTTGTCACAGCTGATGGCAGAGATCTACAACATGTTGATATTGGGAATATTCTGCCGCTCCCCTCCATCAGACTGCAGCAGGAGGTTACAAATAATTTGAATGTGTTTTTCTCACATTTCCCAGATGTAAACCTCATAAGGGATTGTATAGGTATACTTTATTCTAGTGAAGAAGAAAAAAAGTAATAGGAAATTGCAGTGCTCCCTTTCCACGTGTATTGCTGTAGTCTGGACAAAATGTGCTCGTTTACAGGACAAATCCTGAGAGACCACACAGCATCCACTGCTCCTACAGGTATGATGGATTTCTTCCAAGTTAGATATGCACAGCCAGTAGAAGGCATCTTTTGATGGATGCAAGATGCTCCACTCAGGGTTTGTTTACCAGCGCTAGATGAGACACTTAATCACTGACAGAATGGTAGTGATCCGTGAGACTGGCATCAGCTAACATCATCTGCAACCTGCCTCTGTAGTCATTAGAGAGGAATCCAAAATGGCTGCCAGACTGTCAGGAGGCTATACGTATCTCTCAGGTGATTAAGAGGAGGTTGTTGACATCAATCATCTCTGTGCTTGGCTTTGCCATACATTAGGCCTATAAAACATCATAGTGGGGAAAACCATCTGCTGTATGCTTTTCAGGCTCACTAACATTCTGCCTGCTGTCACTAAATTTACCTCCACAGGAGACAAAGTCAAACGTTTTTGTTCCTGCAGGCCAGAATGATTTTGCAGTCGGTGCAGTATTTGACAAATATAATGTTTGAGATCTAACTGTCTACTTTCATTATGAGTTAATGAATGAAATATAGCACAGAAGAATGTATCAAAATAGTGACAAATGCCCATCACAGGGTATTGGAGCCTGAAGTGATCTCTTTTGATTGCTTATTTAGCCTGACTAACTGTCTAAACCACCAAAGGCAATGAAGTTATATTGATATGAAGCCACTAAATGTTTGTTGTCTTCACTGAGTAACATACTGAACATGATCATCAGTCGTCATTGATACATTTTCTCCCACTTAACTAAATGTTCTGATGCATTTTTACAGCTTATGTAAAGCACTTAGAGTTAGAATCGTATTGTGTTTGAAAGGTGCACGTTTCCTCTCAGTTCATTGTGTAAAAAGCCCCATCTCTTTTGAGCTCGCAGTCGAATTGAAAATGTTTGGTAGTAGTAAAGGAAGACTTCAGCTTTGACTCAGTCATTATATCAAAAGATGGAGAGATAGTGTAGAAATACTGAAAAGGTCTGTTCTGTACAAACATGTTG
Source organism: Lamprogrammus exutus (assembly GCA_900312555.1). Taxonomy (NCBI): domain Eukaryota; kingdom Metazoa; phylum Chordata; class Actinopteri; order Ophidiiformes; family Ophidiidae; genus Lamprogrammus; species Lamprogrammus exutus. The sequence continues at coordinate 7,250 of OMOW01101746.1, read as the reverse complement.
GTTCGCCTGAACATGATTGTGTGCTGTGCTTTCCTTTCTTTGTGTCTATTTTTGTCTAAGTTCACACTGCGCCTACACGCACATTCACACTCACTGGCTACAGATCTCACTTATTGTTCCACTTGTCAACATAGGTATTATGTGGAGTTATACAGGGTTTTGATACGTGCATAAAATGCTCGGATAGGTGCAGCCTTACGTAACTGGATAACTGTGCGGCTAAGGTTCAGCCTGGTGGTTAGTGTTAAAAACAACAGAGGTAAAAATGGCTCTGTGACTGTTTTGAAAGCATTAACTTGAAAGCATTAACTGCATTCACTGTATACCTTTATATACCAAATCTTTTACTATTGTACCGTTGTAAATCTATGGGCTTCATCCAATCTAACCTGCACAGCTTGGTCAGAGAGGGGAATTCTGTTTCTTTGTATGTTTTTTTAATCTTTGCATGATGGAATCTCCATGTTTTGGACAGTGGAAAGGGGGTTTCCTCAACCATCCAGCTCTGCCACAGGCACTTTGGATGAAGCATAGCGAGGCCTTAAGATCATCTTAACTCTACGATGCTTTTAGGACACTGGGCCCAGATGTATACAGAAAATTTATTGTGCATATTAGTGGAATTCATTGTTCATTTTATTTATTATTTCTTCTTCTGGATCTATATATGTAACTGTTGAAAATGTCAAAAAGTGTTTTATCCTGCCCAATCATCATCATCTTAGCACATTGGTGGTATTTGCGTGTTTCCAGTCGTATTTGTTAATATACAGCATCACCAAAACTCTGCCCCCTGCCCAAAATATATATTTTAATCCACCAAAAAGATCAAAACCGGAATCTGGCCTAAATTGGGCTTGTTGATAGTCACTCATAGGATACAGATGCCTGAAATTTGTTCGTTAAAAATTGGTGTCATTTTTTTGAGAAATGCGCAAAAATGTCAACAAATGCCTTATCTCGCAATGGCTTAGGAAAATATTGTATCTGGATCCCAATTCAGATCTGCCTCAAAATCTAATCAACCCTTCTTTGACCCAAGTCCAACCTAACTGCAAAATTCAATCAGACACTTCATAATCCACCTAATGTAAACAAAGTAATATACACATGTATATGTTCATGCACATCTTACCTTCAGGAATAAAAGTTTGGAGTTAGCTTTATACCTATGCTACTACTTTCAAGACAAATTACTTTCACTAAAACGTGTAGGTGTGGTGAGCTTTATACTAAATTAGGGAGCAAAACTAAACACGTCTGTTAATTTTGATTGATGAAGACATGTGATTGGCGCGAAGGGTCCATCCTGAGGGAAATGGATTCAGTACTAATGCGTTCAATTTCTGGTCTGGTGCTTACAGCCAAATCCTCCTAAAGCAATAAACTGGAAATTCAGCATGGTAATAACATTGTACAAAGTCATCTGTCAAAAGTCAGTTTCCAGCCAAAGGCAGACAGCAGAGAGAAGGAGAAAGGCAAAGAGAGATGCTAAATGTCTCCATATTGTAAACATTTAGTAATTTCCTTGAGCTGAACTCTTTTGGCAGAATCAGACCAAAATCATGAATCATTCTGCAGCTTGTCGCTCCCCTTTTCTCTCTTGTTCTGTCTCTCCTTCCCTCTACATTCCCTCTGATTATGCTGATCACACTAATAAATCATCTGAAAATGGATCCCATTTAAGCCATTGGACATTTAAAACTGATTAAAGTCCCTTTAATATTTTGTAAGAATACAAGCTATGTCCTAAGTTCCCCTGTTTTGGAAATTACTGAAGCCTGCACCAAATGTTCAGGTCAAAGGATCATTAGGGCCTGTTGATACCTTTTTTGGGTAAAAATTCTGGTCTGTAACCTCCTCCGTTAAGTAGGTCACTTTCTTCATAGCTTCACACTTTCTTCCTACCGTGTTGGACTCTGATGCATCCTAAAGACATTTCATGCATGTCGGCATTCAGCCAATCACAAGTCACGAACCTCTTCCCAAGCCCAGCAGCTGTGGCACATAAGTGGATCATAAACTGCATTAAGTTGGCAAAGAAATTACTTATGACAAATAAACAAGACATTCACAGGTTCAATATGAAGTGTTTCTGAAATTGGACAAATACACTTTTAGATTAGCAGTGATCACCTCACAGCATGAAAGTCTTGGGTTTTGCATGATCTACCTGTGTCCGTGCGGGATTCAGATCCAGATCCTATGGCTTCCTCCCACAGTCTAAAGACATGCAGGTGAATTTGAAACCTATATTGCCCATAGGTGTGAATGTGAGTGTGAATTGCTGTCTGTGTGTGTGTTGTGTGCCATGTGATAGCCTGACAACCTGTCCAGGGTGCATTTTCCCCCCCACCGTGGTAAAGGCTTAACAAAGATCATGCCAGAAGCCGGGGGATTTTTCCCACTATGGACAATGCTTAGCTCATGATGTCATGTTAGCCTGTAGCCAATTCGGAAGAAGACAGAAGAACAAAACGTATAAAACGTCAGAATTCTGACGGTTTATACATTTTTGGGGTTAAGGTTAGGGTTAGGGGCAGTGTTATTGGCTCAACTTACAACAACACGGCCATATTCCTACAAAAATGGAGCCTTGGAGCCTTCGCCATAGTGGGAAAAAAATTTAGGGGATTGGTTGGAACCTATGCAAGCAAATAGGTTCCAACCCCCACAACCCTGCACAGCATAAGTGAGGGTATAGTGGATGGATGGATGGAATTCTTAGATCATTCCTATTCTCCTTTAGCCCGTTTTCTCTTCTGTCTATGCAATGCATAATGGTAGTTGGTGCTTTTATTCACCATGGGCTCATTTGTTCAAACATATAGGTTATAATAAGCCTCACTGGAAATTGGGACAGCTGTGCTAAATGTCCAAAAGTGGACTATATAGTGAACAGTGAAAGTTTGTCTCAGTCCAGTACAGTAAGTTGGCCTACAGTGGGGCCTGTGGGAAAATCTTGGTGATTTGCGATTGGCCGGATGCCGAGGACTGACGAGACCTCCGGCTGTAGCCTCAGGTGACCTTGGAGACAAAACAGACAGACAAGCCATGCTCACCGTCTTCTACACACACGATGGACCAATTATGTTGGATTAGTACACAGCAGGATACACTGTGATAAAAATAAATAAATAAACACAAGATGAAGACGGCCACATGAGACGAACACACAGCACTGATCATACGGGCCTGTATTATCAGTATCCTAATTAAATCAAATTAGATTTTAGATAACGAGGACCATGTATTTACCACCCACCCCCCTTTCTCAGATATAATTACCGTTTAAAGTTTAGAGCCGGACTGGCAGCCTAGGAGGTCCTGGGGCAAAAATCTGCCGTGGGGCCCCTATAGATCCCAAACCCCTTCACTGCTGTTGGCATCATCTATTATTGCAAACTTTTTACATTATGGATGTACTTGATCATATTTTATTTGCATCACACATGAAATCTTTTGTTTTAGCAATGAACTAATGCCTGAATTATGCTTGTCTAAAATTACAATCTGTGATCAAAATCTAAACAAAAGGGTTCCCCACCTACCAAAGCCCAAATACAGGACTGGAACCTATAATCATTCTGAAATGATAGCAGGTTTCTTGATTATAACGCAGGCCTCTAACATTTCAGTTGATATCATACTTCAATTGTAGTCATTGTAAACATCTTTGCAGTTAATCAGGTGAACACAAGCCAACTTTTTGGGGCCCCCCGGGGGTCTTGCGCGCTGGGCTTGTTGCCCATTTACCCTAGTTGGTAATCCTGCTTTGTTTAAAGTGCACAGTATATTCACTCCATCCAGAGTTTAATTCACTTTGCTCAGTCTTGTTACTTTTAACCTTGTGCAGCTAAACCAAAGACTAAACCAAAATATATTTCACATTGTTTACACAATGAAGAATCCACTGACTCATTGTGCTCATTGCAAATGTAAAATTGATAATTTACTGCTAAAATGGGCAAATATCTTGATTTTTCTGTTCTCACCATGTCGGGTTCCAGTTGGTCATACTGGAATGTGGGAACTGGTACAAACTAAAATACTGGAGGAGAAGTGTCATTTGACCAAACATCTTCCAGCAGGCACACACTGAGATTACAGTCCATGTATTCACAAGAGCTCCGTTTCAAGTGATCTCACAACGCTTGGAATTTATTTGATTTGGTGAAGCAAAATAAATGCCAGTGGACGGGGCGATCGTGCCTCAGCTGGGATTTAATCGGTCCAGATGGAATTGAGCAGATTTGCGGAGAAATCAAAATAGAAATCGTAATGGAGCCTGTCAGGTTTGGATCTCGGGGAGCTGGGTTGTCCATGGGGGAAGCCTTCGGAGAGGAGGCTAATAACTTTCAGATGACCATAGTCTGGTCCCAGTACAGCTGTGAACGTGTTGTGTGTTATTGTGCGAGTGCTCCCACACACAGAGCTTCTCTCCATATCTCTTTGACCAAACATTGAGATGAATCTATAATTGGAGTAATATGTTTGAGATCTTATTAAGACACCCATGGATACACTGAGTTGTACGTGTTCCAGCATTTGAGAAGTACTGGATAAACAGGGTCTTGCCACAAAAGCAAAGACGTATGAGTTAAGTTATGGGTGTAAATCTTTGGCCTCGAGGCGATGCAATTCAATTACTTAGGGAACGACTCGATGCATCAGTATTCTTTGATTTCCCCCACGATTCGATTATTTTGATTCGCTTAATTCAACTGAATTAACAAATTTATCTTCACTGAATTTACAAATAGGGCTATGGAAACTTAATTACACACTATTAGTGGAGTACAAAGAATATCCGATCCCAGGCTAGGAGTTTGTTTTAAAGAGGAATATGCTTAAAGGAGGATTCATTTTTATTTCCTTAATTATTTCCCCAAATAATCGATTATCTACAGTGCATGTTGTTTTATGAATCTAAAAACCTCAGATACTTAAGTCGGGAGTGGCTTTTTACTGCATTGGGGACATCCTGTCAGTTTTCACTGCTGCCATGTGTGACCTTCTTTCCATGATCACAATCCAAAAGTCAAACATCTGGCAGTGGACCAGACGAGTGAGTCGGTCTTGATCTCTCAAAAACGCCACATACGTGGGTCCCGCCGCTCGTGGCATCTCAGATACTCAGACTCTATTCAAACTGTTGGGCTTCTCCCACACATCGGCATCTTCCAGCCCTTTAGCTCCTCCCCCTTCACACTCAGACACACACTGTATATTTGTGCCGCTATCTTGACTGGGATACCACTCCTTAAAAGCTCATCCACACAGGTTTTCCCTGGAGCCCATTCTCTTTTTTTTTTCCTTGATAAGCGAAAGCCCCTTGTCTCTCCTTTTTGGGACACACACACACACACACACACACCCTCCCTCCCTCACCCTTCTTTCTCATGACAGATGACTTCACTCACTCATTCTAGACAGACGCCCTGGATAGGCCCCCATAGGCATGCATGCTTAGGGCAAATCCCCAAACACACACATACAAACGCACACAATTGCTGCGGCTGACCTTGTGTAGAGGTTGTAGCTACACTCAAACCCCCAAAAGCCCCCTAATCCTGTTCCACTGGGCCAAGGAATGAAGCGAACCCTCCCTGTCTATTCAGTTCCAGGCTATTGTGTGACTGAGTGCTGTTCAAGACTAAAAAAAGCTGCAGACATAAAAATTACTGAATTGAATAGATTATAAATACTACTACTAAAGTAATGCATGCACGTAGTCCTCAAAATGTACTACAGGATGAGGTGGAGCCATGCTGTTTGTTTTGGAAAAGCCTACAAAACTTTAATACTCCAGTTGTGATTGTGGGATGTGTTTATGGAGTGAAACCGGATGCCACTTTGGCAGCCAAATCCCGGACATCCTCCACGCTCAATGTCACACTCACGTTCCAGCAACCGGTTTTACCAGACGCTCTATCTCAGACGGTTTCAACCTGTTTGATGAGGTAAACCGCAAATAAACGTCGCGTAGTGTATATACTACAGGTTTAGTTTGTCTGTTGTGGGTGTGCGTTCTTGCCTCCTCGTAGCCCAGAAATTCTTTCCTAATGATCAGCAAGAGGGAGTTGAGCAAGTCTAATTTCAGATTTTTCTCACAGCTCGCAGGGTCAGCGGCTGGGCCTCGCACAACTGTGTCGGGTCTGGTATGCGTTCTTTTTTATTTAAACGGCGCTTTACTCCTGAGACCGAGTTGCCGGGGCTGTTCAAAAACACAATGACCACTTAATTTTACAAGGCTAATTTCAGCCATGTACTTAATCAAGTCTGTATTGTTTTCCGCCACGACTGAAAAGAAGAAGTGATTAGTCTCCGCTACTCAGCTTCAAAGACATTAAAATTTCAAAGTAGAATATAATCACCATAATGGTCAGTATACCCTATTGTAAAACCATCAGTGCGCTGCCAAATGAAGCCATTAAAAAACAGGAGACTCAAAAAGGTGTGTTAGCCTCAGCGACGTCGAGTTTTCTACAGATGCCAGGCATAATTTGTCATATAATTGCTTCAAACAATCTTCAGAGGACAAAAGACGAGCCTGCACCTGTCTGCGTGTGACTGACATTTTAATGAGTGAGCGGGAGCAACACAAAGCGCTCTGTGTGTGTGTGTGTGTGTGTGAGGAACCGGCTCTAAACCAACATTTACACCAGCTGGCTCAGTGTCAGCTGTAATAAAAAAAAATAGAATAAATTCTCACACCTCAGATCTGGACAAATAGATTGTTTGCGGGAGGAATGTTTAATGATATATACAACGTATACAACGCTTGGACAGAACCTGCAATGTACTGCATGTGTGTATGTCACCCCCCTCCTTGCATGCAGACGTGCAGTGAATGTTGGCACACACACTCACACACATAAACACGATCATGTGAGGACACGCGGGATTAAAACAGTGTATTGTGTTTCTCAAACTGATATGTGTGTGACTCATGACCTCGGTGCCTTTATATTCATACTGGTGTAATTCTATTCTTGACTCTTCAGAGACTCAAACCAGGAAGGTCATAGGTGTTTATCTGGCTCGTGCCTGTGATTGCTTTGTCTCCTCTCAGCTTTCGTACGTCTTCAAATTAATTTGCAAGATGTAAGTACGTCGTTAAAACGTTGCCGTTGCCCCCCCCCCCCAGGCTTGTTTTGACTGCTGCGCTATTGTCAGAAACAGAAATTGCGGGCCGTAATTGCTCAAACAGAAATTATCTTTTGTATCCCATTGTCGGCTAACTTTGC
>OMOW01101742.1:0-12263 GCA_900312555.1 Lamprogrammus exutus | reverse complement strand
ATTCCTGTTGTATTCGCATGTAATACGCGAAATTAGCAATATTAACCTTTAGACTTTGATAAAAATTAAAATAAAGAAACGGGCCTGCTTCTGTTCGGGTACAATGTTATCTGCATGTTGCTCGACCTGGATGTTAGCGCGTGATAGAGCCCTCAAGTCAACAGTCTGCGCGGTCTATTTACGTTTAAATCTGTTACTGAATGCTTGATATTTGCTATTTTTTATTATATTATATCACGTGTTGTCTGTTTTCTCTCTCTCTCTCCAGTTCTGTCTTTACAATTCAGTGCTGACAGCGCTGCTCAGCACAAACTGTGTGTGAAAGAGCACAAAGTCCGAGCAGAGAAAAGCTCCCACAGACCGCTGGACCGCACTTTGTTTGTCCTCAACATTCCCCCGTACTGCTCACAGGTACACACACACACACACCCCCTCACTACTAATACTTATTTACTACTAATACTTACTAATACAGACAGTGCACCTTTGGAAGTCTCTGGTGCTGGACAGGAGGGATGGAGCTGAAAGCTTGTGGGAGTTGACTTCTCCTTTAATTTGTCAGCCATTTGTATACACAGGACAAACATCAAATCAAATTCCTCCACAATACCAGAAGTGTTGTTTGTTTTTGAGTCCTGGTAGGATGCACTGAAAGCATGTTATATCTAGATTTGTTGATGAAAGAAATTCTCTAAATAATCCATAACATATATAGAGAGCTTATATCTTCTCTATATGTATCATTGTATATATATATATATATACAGTCCAGATCACAACAAACCTACCAGTCTGCTGTGCATCCTCGCACCAATTATCCTGTTGATATATTTCCTGCGGAAGAGAGGTGAAGAAGTGTATTATCGGCGTTCTCAATACGATACAGAGCCTAAATGTTTCCAACATTTCCTCTATAGGTTAAATTCTATGCAAAATCATAAATGATTCCTAAACTAAGGAGGCTATTATTTTTTTCCCAACTGTGTTTTGTTTATGTGTCAGCAGGAAATCTCCAAAAGTAACAAGACAGATTTGTAATGAAATGTTGCTGATTCCAGCAGTATAAACCATATATACGTCAACAGTTGTGTATATTTATGGCCTCTGTTGTGGTTTTCTGCTTCTCTGCGTGCATTCCAGGATGTTGTCAAAGCGTTGTTCTCACAGTTTGGCACCGTGCAGTCAGTGGAGCTCAGAGACCACCCGGGCTCCTTTCAGCAGTCTGGACCCCAACTCTCCAAACACTTCGAACCAGCTGAGAAACAGGTCGGGACCGCTTCAGATGGTTTCAGAACAATGCTGAGTCATGCTTTGTCTACCATAGAATAAATGTTTTAACATTTCTGGACAGGGTTGGTACGGGCGCGGGAACTCCTTGAAAACGTTTTAATTTTAATGTGTGTGTTTTCAAGGTTTGAAAAGTGCTTGGATTTTGAGTAAAGTGCTTGGATTTTGAGTAAAGTGCTTGAAATGAATTGTAATTGCATTATTTTCATTTCAAATCGCTATCTGATTGAATAATTCGCTGTTTAGATAAAGAAATAAAATAGTGAGTGTAACTAATTGCTTTTGCGTTTCGTAAATGTAGACTGAATGCCACTCTGCGCATGCGGCTAAACACAATTTTGGTTGTTAATAGCACAATAACATCTGCTTTAATGAGATGAATAAGTGAAATAATCATTTTCAATATATATACTATATATAAATATTTAATTTACCACAGCCATAAGGTGTTGGAAATGCTTGAAAAGTGCTTGAATTTGACTTTGGAAAAGGTGCACAAACCCTGCTGGAGCAAACAAACTGTCTCTGGTCTCTCAGTATGTGATTAGATTTAAAGAGTCACTGGTCTACAACATTTTTTAAAGCAAGTATGGCTAGAGAAACAGTGAAATCTTTCATTTTTCTTGAATAGAATGGAGTCAGATAATAATAATAATAATAATCAGGATGTGTTAAATGTAGAGGACGAATGTCCCCATGAGGGATCAACAAAAGTCAAACTTAACGACACCAACCTGAACCTGAACTTCAGCCTCGTTTCATTCAGTCTCGCCTCTAATTCTTGTCTCTCTCTCTCTCTTCTGTCTCCGCTCGTCTCTGCCAGGGTTTCAAAGTGGGCTACATCGTGTTCCGAAAGTCTTCCAGCGTGACAGCGGCCAAGTCTCATCCACACGACGTGCCTCTGGTGGTCTCCACGGAGCAGCGTCCCGTGAGGACAGGCGTACAGAGTGAGCACAGAGGACACACACGCCGATCAGTGATTGGACATGAACACGGGAGACTCACTTAGGTGTCCACAAAGATGGACACTCTCCTGTTTTTAACAGAAGCCCAACTAATATTAAGCAAGCCTGATATTTTCCTGTCACTTAATGAACCCATGTTTCTAATTTCAGGTGTAATTTTGTTATATTTATAGCTATTAGTTTGTACTTTTCAGTGAATGTGTAAATTTATCTCATCAAAATTTAGTGTCATCTTTCCTCTTACTATCATCTTTGATAATTAAGTTTGTATAATTGTAAAAAAACAACACACAACTGCCTCTGGACTGCAGTTGTCGCATCTTAAATAACCAAATTTGATTGATCCTCACTAGAAATTGTTGTTAATTTTGCATCTACACTCGAAAAACTAATGTTTTTATGATCAGGTGTCTCTCAGGTGTCACTTTATATAACATACATTTTGCTTTAAAATGATTAGAAAATCTGCACGTCAGGGGGAAGTTCTGTCTTCCTTTTTCAGCAAATTCTGTAAACAGAACAAATGAGTATTTATTGTATCCCCCATGATGCATTGCTCTTCCACAGAATGGATTCAGCAGTACACAGACTCGTTTCTTCATCCAGACAAACTGCAGCAAACAGTCGACTCCTTCATGGAAGGTTATGACAAACGCAAAGAAGAGGTGAGAATCCTGCGGTCCCTCCTCCCCCCACCACCAAGCAACTCGCTGGGTTCGCGACTACAGTTACGATTTTATCTTTGACCACAGGAAGCGGCGTGGCAGAGGAAGGAGGCTGAGCAGCAGCAGGAGGACGAGGAGGGCTGGGTGAAGGTCACAAGAGGAAGCAAGGGCGCCAAGGCCCGCCCCCACAGCGAGGCAGCCAATAAGAGGACGCTACAGAAGGAGATGAGGAAGAAGAAGAGGAAGGAGCTCTTGAACTTCTACACCTGGCAGCACAGAAACACGCAGAAAGAACGTAAGTTGCCCTTTAAAATGAATTATCAGTCTGAATGCATTTGTAGTGAATGAGGCAGTAGAAACAGAACTCTGCAGTGCCCGATTGTCTTTTTATGACCGCAATATTTTTCCATTTTCTCTTCCAGATATTGCCGAACTAAGGAAAAAGTTCGAGGAGGATAAACAGAGGATAGCTTTGCTGAGGGCACAGAGAAAGTTCAGACCTTACTGAGTCAGCTGATTCTTTTTCTTCGTTCATTTCACCATTTTGTTTTGTAGCCACAGAATAAACTAATATGAAAATTACTCAGTGACTCGATTTCTTGATTAGATTCCCTGCACTCGAGTCGCGAGCAGTCAAAATAAGTGATGTGTGGTGACATACAATATCAACACTGAAATCTGTGTGGCTTATGGTCGTGAAAATCCTGGAAAAGTGGAATTTGAGAATTTGTTGTACTGTATGTTCAGGAAAATGATGAAATATTCCAAAAGTTGTAATTTTGAACAATCATGATCAGAATCTTGACAAGTCAAGCTAGAACATAAGAAGGGAAGACAATTATTTCCTGGAAATCTTCCCTTGTTTAGGAAAACCAGCCAGCGGTGTTTGCTGATTATCTGCTGAAAAATGTTGCAGCTAAAAAAAAAAAGACAGTTACAAAATGGAAAATTGTTAGGAAAGGAAAATGGAAAGTGTTACTGGTCACCGACCAGACCTCACGGAATGGGGAGAACTGATTACGACTTGTGCTGTAAATGTAACAGTGAGGTGGGCACATATTTGCATGCTTTGGGAATGTCCCATGGTTCATCCCTTCTGTAGAATTCTTGATTTATTGGGGAACTGATTGGGATTCACACTGACTCCACAACCACTTCTCCGTCTCCTTGGTGATAAGGCAATGAACCTCACTGTAACAATGATTTTACAAATGTAAAAGTCGGTCTTAGCTATAAGGATTGTACTACGAAAATGGGAAAAGATGTCAGATCTCCTGATGGAAATGTTTAAATTAGATCAGACACAAGTAAAGAAATACACAGTAGTATATGAAGTAAATCATACAGTACACACTAGTACACTGGTGTATTAGAGAATTGTTTATTGAGATTGTCTGCTGTCAGGTGCTCGCTCTGCTTTTGACGGACACTTTCTGATGCTTGACCCGACGGCAACCAGTAGGATCAACACCAGGGCAACACCAACAGCAGAGAGAATACACACAGTCACCTGAAACACTGACACACAAAAATTTTGTTATACGCCAACAGCATTTCAGTGCATCTTGGAAATGAACAAACACTGCCTCTCTGCTGTCCTGTGCTGGTTAAAGTCTGGGCTTACTTGGATTCCCTGTAAGACATGGACTACCCTCCAGCTCAGTGCTATTCTGTCCCAGCAGCGGTCCTAAGGAGATCAGCTGGACCTGGCTGGACTTGGACTGCACCTCTCTCCTCCGCCTGTCACCCTCAGATGCTGGGGGAGGAAGAGGGACAAGATTTGCGGATGCCACCAAATACATAAAACGCACATAGAGTTAAACATACTTACAGATGATGGAGCAACTCTGCGAACAGTCAATATCCTCGGAGCAAATTTCCACCCAACAGTAGAAGTAAATCTAAGTAAGAGGTGAAGCAGTTATCAAAGAAACTGCAGCTTATTAACCCATAAATAGAGATTAACGATCTTGGATTACGGATAAATCAAAAACCTTACCTCCTCCAAACTTGGTTGACCTGTATGAGGGTCCAAGAAGGCGAAGGTCTTCACATCAAACCTCCTGAATTGCGAGTGGGAGGTGGTCCTCCCCTGGCTGTCCACGGGGATTGAGCTCCTCACGTTATCCAGGGGGTTGGGGCAGCTGTCAGGGCCAACACAAACGATGAACGCATATCAAACAAATCAGTGTCCCAAAAAGAAGAGTATGTGACTGCATACCCAAGATCCAGTGGATAATTAGGTTGATGTTTTGACCACACACGCCGTCTCTCTCAAGTTTGCCAGTGAGTCATCCTAGTGGAGTCATGGAAATGCACCCAGAGAGAGGCTACACCCGTTGTGAGTTTATTGTGATGTGATAAATGAATGTTTCACTGGTCAAAAGTGCACTTAAAACAAAGGCACAGGCACAGGGGTATGCACCTATTTTACAGCCAGTAAACAATGCCAGCAATGGAATCCTACCCACCAATTTGATAGTGGAGGGCCCTGACCCTAACCCCTATCAAACCTACCAAATTTGATCCGAATCAGATTACAACTATTAAAGTTATCGCCTTGACAGCAAAACAGACAGACGCCAGTGATTACAAGTTATTGTTTCGAAACAGCAGAGGGCCAGAAAGGTTCAAAGTCGCAGATGTTAAGATATTGTTTTGTGCAATGGAACACTGAACACCATACTTAATATTTGAGAATAATTTTTAGCATTATCTCTGTGTGTCTGGCTAACCTCACCCGTCATAGAGCAGTGTCCACACAGAGTGTCTGGAGGCTGGGTAGGCAAAGCAGTCCTGTACACGTAGGGAAAGTGTGGGGTCTGGGGACGGCTGAGGGATGGAAACCTCCACATATGCGGCTTTACGCAGAGGCAACCTCTGTGGAAGTTGGTCTTCCGTGAAGAAGGATGTGAATGACGCATCTGGACACACAGTCAGAATTAGGGGTGTTGTTATAGAGCATGACTCATACAATTACCTAATGCAAAGTCATACAATGTATTTTAGCACCTGTTGCTATTCTCATCTGTACCCTGATTGTGCCCAAAGCAACCGCAGGAGGTGGGTTGGTGACAGCGTATAAGGATCTCAAGTCTGCTACACGCTTCAGAGTCGACTCCTCATACTGACACTGCACACGGAGGCTGGAGAAAAACAGAAACGCCCGATGAAAAAGAAGCGACAAAAACAAAAATCACTCCTCAACAGTATGTTGGGAATGCAATAATATACCTGAGTGGAGAACTTTTGGTTTCAGTCTGCAGCTCCTCCAGCTCCACCTCATAGATCATCACATCTTCAACTACCTACAGACCAGGCAAAGAGAAGGTGACAGCTATTCAAAATATGATATGAAAATGTCTAGACAGCGTTGTTTGAGTGGGACCTGATCCATGGTGATACAGCACTTCAGTTATTTACATTCAGTACACATATGCAGTACATGAATACATATTTCCAATCCAACATTTCATATTGGATTTGAATGTTATTTCATGTTTAAAAAATCTCAATTCCATCTGTGAAAAAAACATTTTTAAGTAAAGATTGTACAATAAACTCTAACTCACGATTCAGATTCAAGCCATCATTTATTTTGTCATGCAAAGGTTGATTGATAACCTCTGAGCCCGACATGTGAGGAGGCAAGAAAGGGCTGCAATTAAGTTTTGTGGAAACAATGTAATTCCTTACATGGTTTTGCACATCAAGCTCAGCACTTTCAAGTTCGTGATGTATCCAATGCTCTGCGAGTTGTACAAGAACAAACTAGTCCAGCGTGCAGGCAGTATGTACTTGCTGGCTGCTAACCTTGATTGTGGCTTTGAAGTTCAGCACACACCATACTGGCACTCTCAGACTTTTATCTCATCCCAAAGATGAAAAAGGTTTTAGATGTAACCCATTTTACCATAGATAATGATTTATTTTTTTAAAATTTATAAAATCATTAGATAAATCCATCCAGCATTGCTGTCAGAAGTGTGTCAAGATGGGAGATTATCTGAAAAACAACTGCAACACCTGGGTTAGAGCCGTCTGTGCTCGGCACAGAACTTATCAATCAACCCTCATTTTAGGCCTTACATTTATCCCAAATAGTGTTCGTATAACTTGTCTCCGAAAAAAAAGTCTTGATGACTGGCATCACCTTAAGCTTTGCACCACAGTCCATGACGCTGATCTTGAAGACAGCGGTGTCTGTGGTGACGATCTCAGGGAAACACTGCGGCTGATCTTTGACTGTGAGGCTGCTGGGGTCGAGCGGCGGGTCTGTGTCTGAAGCCTTTACAGAGAACACAAAGTGTCCGTCCAGAGAGCAGGCTGAAGGAAGGAAAACATGAACCCATCACAAATCGCCTGCAAGTCAGCATGTCTGTATTTGTTTCTTAAGATAAAACTGTCATGTCTCTGGAAAACAAGTATCAGTCTTACTGTTAGGTCTGTAGTAGCAGGTTGAATCCTGAGTGTCATAGCAGCATCCCAATTCGTAGCAGGCATCACTAGTAATTCTTTCAGGGCCACAAAACACACGTAGATTTCTTTGGGTGTCACATTTTCCAGGTACTGCATGAAGACAGACATAGCAAAATAGTTAGCAAAATACAGAAACCCCTTCATCTGATTTTACATTTTAAAATGACAGGTGATGTCACACTTGGACACCACCGCTTTTGTGCTTAAGTTTTTTTTTACTTTTGTTCAAGCAGAGATGACATGTCAATTCTTTAAGGTTTGACTTCAAATGTACAGGACGTTGTGTGTCTCTCTCTGCACTCACGTGTGGGGATGGGATGCGTCTTCTGGCTGTATGACTTTATCAGAGGACAGCTGATGTTTACCCTGAACCATCGATTCTCTCCTGCCAGCTGGATCTGCAGAGGTATGACCACTCTGTTGCCCTGTGGACCAAACACCATCACAACATGGATGTAAGAAGCCATGCATGCTGTTTTAAAGGCATACTAACACACACACACGCGCGCATATTCCCTCCTGTGTCAATAGGATCAGGATTTACATTGCTTGTATACACATACCCACAATCACACACCCGCAATCACACATTTCATACGTGCATTCATATTTGCATTTCCTCACTGGCTCCGCTATTTCGTAGTATTTGTTCTATGTATAGGTCTTGTTTATACATGTATACATATTACATCTTACATCCATTAATCAGTTTAGAAGGACATTTGGAATATGAGACCATATCACTACATTTGTAAGTAATTACTATGAACAAACTGTTACAAATCCATTTAATTTAATTTGATTGATTATTAATGCATCAATAGCTCTTTGTCTGCTAACATCTACTCGTGATGTTTGTGTCCACATTTGATCATTTTCTTTCTTCCACTTTTCATTTATTGCTTTTCCCATATTTATAACCACACACATGCATTTGACCTCAATTTGAGCATAGCAGCTGTCATATCTGCTGGAGAATGAGAGGCTGTCATTCTTCTCTCTGCCCTTTCTCACTCCACAGGGTCCCTCAGCTTCAGGCACTGGGATCGTGGCCCCTGAGTCATCTGAGAAAACAACAACGCACAGAAAAGTGTTGATTGATTTGATATTGAATGAATTGTCACATTCATTACATGTGGATACAGATTCTTTAGAAAAGGAAAGATATGCACTGTTCACTTAAAATAATTCAAATTTTGCAACCCGCCTGGCTGCAAGAAATAATCTACATACTCAAAACAAGTCCCTACCTTTCACGTGTATATTACTGTCGACCAGTGGCCCAAAAACAGCTCGGATTCGTCGGGCAGAGCAGGTGACTTTCGGCAGGAGAAGTTCTGCTCTTTGATCAGGTGTTTTCCTCTGGATTGTTGAGAAGCACCAGCTGTGCTGAAACACGAAGACTAAAGTTAAAGAAAACAAACGGAGTTTTGCTGATTGATAACTCATTTTTCTTTCTTTCCAGTTTTAATGTTTTATCGATATGGTCTTGGTCCAAACAATATTGAAACCTTTCTTTCGACGCAAGGAAGTGGTCACGTGGGCATCTGTTAATTAGTGTTAATTGATTGAACCTTGAGGACCAAAGTGGCTGCGTGAAATTTGAAACTGTTTATTGGCAATTACGGAAAAACCTTGAAATGTTAAGATTTCGATTTCTGCCCCTTTAAAAAATGGTGAGAAAACGTAGGACAGAATATGCAGGTAATTGAAGGTCAAAGTATGAATAATACATCATGCTGTGTGCATGCATGGCCCGGTTTATCCTTAGGGTGCCATGAAATGAACCATTACGTAACTCTTGTGTCTAGTCAACCTCTCTCTCTCTCCTTATGGCGATTCTTGTACCCATGTAATTATTGCATAACCAGCCATAACCTTTATTTTAATTCCTGTTTTGGTCACCCCAGTTTTAAATGAGTGCCCTTTTAGCCTAGTTTAATAATCTCTGTTTATTATTACAAGTCCTTACAAGTCTTTTAAAGTTCTTAAATCCTCTCAGGAGGAGCTAGTGATGTAATTAACTACTCATCGGCGGCGCACAAGGACCGCTGATTAGATTATTTTGAGAGGAAGTTTAAACTTAAGTCCATTTGTTCAACATAAATACATATACTGACTGTCATATGATCCGTGTTAGCAGAACCAATAAGTGTGCTGACGTGTTTACAGTGGATCACTTGTTTGTGTTGTGACGTGTCGGGCATCCCCGGTCAGATGACAGTGTAGCTCAGGCAGGGGCGCTGAAGACGATAGACAAAACATGGCGTTGAATCGAAATCATTCGCAAAACGGCGGCGTTTTAATAAACAACGGTGAAAGGTATGAGTATTCTATCACATATAGTTGTTAATGTGATTATCTAGCGAGATGTCGCCCGTCCTGTCGGTTTGTTTCCCTCCTGTGCGTAGTTAACGTGAGCTAAGCTAACCGCTAGCTTCCCATACCTTTAGCTGGCCTGTGTAGCCTTAAAATATCACATCCGAGGCACTATTGATTATACCTGGTCAAGCCATTTAAATTAAGCAGGCTGCTGATATAATAGTAATGACTGACTTATTATTGTTATCTAGCTTCCGCACATCTGGACATTTAGTTGAAGCGAAACGGATGGCTAATGCTAGTTAGCTTTCTTTCAAAACAGGAAGTACGGTAATGTTTGGTTTGGTTTCAGGATGTTGACACCTTGAACATGGAAAATGTGACATCGTCCAAAGTCTCCCTCTCTTTCTTTCCCTCTCTCGTACACACTTGCTGTGTGATAGATCAGTGCTTTGACCAGTCTCTTCTTTTTCTAGCGTCCTAAGGGAGTGCAAGAATGTGGAGCTGTCATTCAGTGATGTCACCTGTAAGACAGACCTGTTGAGGGGGACAAAGAAAGGCACTGTTTACCTCACACCATACAGGGTACAGCTTGATGCAAATGGATTTATTATTTTAACATTTGAGCCATTAACTTACATAGCATATGTCGGTGTTGTCCTGACTGAAAAAGTCGACAGCTATTATAGATCCTCTTGTTACTCCTCTCTGTCTGACTGTCCTCTCTTCTCTCTGTCTCTGTCTCAGTTGCTGTTTGTGTCCAGTAACACCAAGGACTGTATGGGCTCAGCCATGTTCCCCTATTATCTGATGAAGGGCTGCAGCATTGAACAGCCAGTCTTTGGAGCAAACTACATCAAAGGGACAGTGAAAGCAGAACCTAACGGTAGGTGGCTTTTTGTCGTATAAACACAAACCAAATGCGTTATCTAAGTCATAATAAAAGAATACAGGTATTGGTTTAACTATTGTGTCTTACATCTGCAACAAAGTGCTGCTTTCTCTGATGGCGAACGTAGCTAATGTTTTAGTCAACTCTCTCTCTCTCTCTCAACAGGTGGCTGGGAGGGCCAGGCCAGCTTCAAGATGTCGTTCCCAAGTGGAGGAGCCATCGAGCTGGGACAGCATCTCTTTAAACTGGCCACAAATGGTTTTTGTCTTGCTTTTTCTTCTGTACTATTTCACATATTTTATAGTGCTAAATATTCTTTCAGCCACTCCTTGACATAATGGTTCAAAAGTATTCAAATCCTTCACCAAAGTGAGATTAGCAATACAATAATGTAATCGGAATGTAAAAGTTAAACCTCTTCCATTCAAAACATAAAGTTATAATCTTTCATCCAAATTGGTAAATCAAACTCTTATGTTATGTTATGTTATGTTTATGAATTGATCTCAGATCTTCATGGTCAAAAATGATCAATTGGGTCTTTAAGCAGCAGTCCATAAGTAGAAGAAATAAAACAGTCCTTAGAAATTGTCCCTCAGGCTGAGGAGCCAAATACACCAAAAGACAGAGGTGGAAAGTAGAAAGTGTGTGGGTGCTGTGGGATGGACATGCATCCCCAGTTTCTATTCCCTTATCCAGAGTAAAAGTACTCATTCGAATATGTTGAAGATGCATTAAAGTATTTTAATGTTGAAGGTGGTCCACTGTTGGGTTGTTTACACTACAGCAGTGCATCATATCTTATGATATTATTCCATTTTTGATTGAAATAGTTGTATGTAACTGATAAGTCCATTATTTATTCAACACATGTCAAAATAGAGGTTACAGAGTTATTCACAATAAAAATCTACAAAAGAAAATCACAAGTAAACAAAAGCAAGTAACAAATTTTAGTTGTTAAAAAACAACATAAACACTAAACACAATATAAAGAGAGCTGAGATCATAATGACCAAGTAAAAGCAGTGGAAAGGGCTTTGATAGCTGTCAGAAAAATGAGGTCAAGTAAGTATAAAGACTCACAAGTGTTGACACTGTATTGTTTGGTTGTGTGGTAGAAGTAGCTGCCTGAAGCTACCCCTCCTCTCTGTATGTATGATCTCACCGTTAATTTCGCGAAAACTGTCAGGTTATTAAACAATATTTATTTATTACATCAACCAGTTTCTTCACTTGCTCTTTGTCTGTGTGAAACTTCGTATGTCCGTAGGAATTGTTTGGCAAAACAAATTGGTGATCGACAGTGACATGACATCACTGTGAGTTGTTTTGAAAACCTGGAAGTTCTGCTTAAAAGAAGCACATTTAAAGAGCCGAATTTGCTGTTGGCCATAGCGTTATAAGTGAGGACACCCTTTAGCCTTGAAAAAGTCTGTTGCTACTCTTTTCTCCTGCTGTTTCAGCTTCCCGTGCTGCTCCCGCCCAGAACGGCGCTCCGTCTTTCGGCTATCCTTCACCTGGAATGATGAATGGCTATGGTCCTCCACCTGCGGCTCATGGCTATCCCTACGCACCCCCTCCCCAGCAGAATGGATTCTACCAGGGCCCTCCGCCCGCCCCTGCCCCTGGCAACATGGGCCACCCATACCC
>OMOW01101741.1:5756-25918 GCA_900312555.1 Lamprogrammus exutus | reverse complement strand
TTGCAGATTATGAGTATTTGTGTGAAATCAATTCATCAACTCATTGTTGGTATTACAATGCTCAAATGCTAATAGGCATTAGCCTGCAATCCATTGCAAATGAGAAACAGCAAAACCCAACAAAAGGCTTCCCAGTTCATTTTCAGGCTGTATAATTTCAAAATCCCTCATTTGAAAGTGCTACCATTTACATGCAGGGATTGTATTGGCAATTTATAGCCCTCCCAAATTACAGCCCATTAGCAATAAGCCTGAAAATAACAATCCAAGCCATAAAAATGACCTCACTCGCACACTCTGGAACATGCTCCTCAACATCCTTCCAAAGGAAGAAGATGTGTGAGTGTGTGTGTGTGTGAGTGTGCATGCGTGTGTGCATGCATGTGTGTGTGTGTGTGTGTGTGTGCAGAATAGATACATGGAAAGAACAAGTTTCAGGAGCCAAATAAATAATGGGCTACTTACCGCAACTTTGCTCCCAGTTATCTGCATGCAGCGGTCAGCGGAGAAGGGAGTTAATGTGTGAAAAGACACAAACAGCACAATCATTAGTAGGCCAGAGAATCCTCTCCATTACACAATGACGCATTAGTGTAACTTGTGCCAACATGACAAACATTCCTCACACAATTATGGCACACAGTATACTATTGACATTTTAATGGACAACAAGAGAACCATTGCATTTGAAGGCACATACTGGAGAAGAAAGTGTCTGCTTTTGGCAGCTGCAGGTGCCTAATTGCCTCATTGTTGTTTAGAGATACTATGTGACTCCAACAGGACAATACAATTAACCAACTAACTACTTCATTTTGGGTTTTCTTTCTAGCATGTACTCTGAATGACAAAGGTAATATCAACAAACAGCAACAATAAATGTGGAAGTGATACATTAACGCAATTCAACATGCCAATTTAAACACAATAATTAACTGCCTGACATCTGCTTGTCCTTGTAATTTACTGATTGTGCACATTAATAGATCTCTAAAAGGACGGGTGGCCAGTGTGGACAGGCACGCAGGGTCTCCCCAGGCTGAAATCAATCAGATGCCATTAACATTGGACTTTAGCTGTCAAATTTGTGTAGCATAGTTACCTTGAGCACATGCAGTCAGCATGATTCCTGAAATTCAACCTTGTTATCTGTCAACAGTGACAGGTAGCTGGAGTGTTTTTATTGTGGCAACTGCAGTGGTTGTTTCTCAGTAGGAGTGTGTCTGTCAGCCAGGTAAATGTATTCTAATCTGTAGCTGAGCACTTCTGCCTTTGCTGCATGTTTCAGCTGCAGTGCATGTTTATTACAGGAAGTTACAGGCCGCAATGAATGCCTCTCTTTATTTTTCCTCCTGTCTCTGAATCTCATTTTCTCCCAAACTGTCTCCCTCCCCATCCTTCCATCTCTTCTAATCGCACTTTCCAATTCTTTCATTGTCACTCTCAAACTCTCCCACTCAGCTGCCATTTGATGCTTGGTTCCCCCCTCTTCATCCCTCTACCAACAGTTTATGACAGCCATAAAGCCAGTTTTAAAAGTGTCGTTGCTTGATCATGCACGTAATATTTTTTTAATCATGTGTCTACGTTTCCTCTTCCTGCCACTGAATTCTGCATGTCACTGTCCAACTTTGGGGAATATTTCTCATTACCAGCATATTGCAGGTCAAGCATCTTGATGTGAGTCACTGTGATATGAATTAAAACTTCAAAATTTATTTTCCGAATTTGTTTTAGAGCAGCTCAACATAAAGAACAGACACTATCTTAGGTTGGCACAGACAACAGACATGGAGGAGCTTGAGGGGGAACAACAGTTTAATCAAAAACACATTTTTATCTGCACAATGTGACACCTTGTTCTCACTAAACAGGGGCAAAAACCCAGTCAGTTGTCAGGAAAAACAGACCCCAACTAATAATTTGACTAGTATTGATGTATTATCACATGATGTGGGATGGCACTGACATTATCTCTCAAGCAGCTATATAAATAAATTTCGAAGGACATGTCACTGTGCACAAGGGTATTTGTTTCTTCTGATTACAAATGCAACCTTTTTTTTTCATGACGGAAATTTGTTTACTGTTTGGGCCTTGGGCCTTGATTGTCTTAGAAAATGTCAGGTTGCGTTAGGAGAAAAGGTGGCACATTGGTGGTCATAGCCAACAAATCAATAGTTGAATGCAACTGCAATTGTATTGCAGCATAAAACACTGAACAATCCCCCCTTACAAGACCCTGCCATTGCACCCTTCCTGAATCGGAGACACAGCACAATTGAATTGAAACATAAAAATGGCCAATGATCGTGGCAAATTAAATCTCAGGGGAATACGTCATTCTGTTAGCGCAAAAGCAATGCTTTGGCAGATTTAATAACATTGGCACACATTTATCAAGAAGGAAGAAGATAACCAGCAAGTAAAAAGAAACAATGTAACAGGGAAAGGGAACTGTTCATGCAAAGTTGATGGTCAAGGACATCCACAGACACACTGCTGCAGTAGTGGAGTTAGTTTCTATTGAAACACTGCCTATTCAAATGAACAGGGTCCACACAGAATTCATTCCATTTGTGTTGGGGTGATTAGCATGACTCCTGCTGAGGCACTGTTGTAGAGTATCGCAGTGTTCTCAATCTTGCCTGATGATAGACTAGCAGATACGTTACGATTCATGAGGAAGGGAGGGAGGAAAAAATCTTTGACTTGTTTTGTTTTATGTAAACAAACTGTTGATCAGCTTTTAGCTTTAACTTAAAGCCAGATCTTTAATGGAAAAGTTCCATATTGGTCAATATGAACATTTCAGAACATAAGATGTGATTTTTGAAGGAAGGTCAACAAAAGTAACAAAAATTCAAGGTGATGAGGTCCTTCTTTCTTTGTGGCAGGAAATGATGTTGCTTCTGGTGAAAAATCAAACCATTTTCACAACTGAGAGAGTCTGTAAAGACTGACAAGAAGAAAGGCTGTAGAACAGCAGGGGATATTTATTGTGCCGTCAATATTTACAGATTTGAACTACCATCTCCAATGGTGTCTCAGCAAGCCTGCACACCTTGCATTAGCCATAAATTAAGGGAGATAAAGAGGCGTCCAAGTTTAAATGGACAGGTTTGAGTATTGATGTGCGCATGCCATAGCTGGTGACATTAATGAACGCCCCCATTGCCCTTAGTGCACACGTGTATTTCATGACTGTAGTAAAAAATATGTGTAAAAGAGGATGCCTCTGAGAATTACACCAAGTTTTATTGGGACCATGTAGAGTATAAAGGTAAACAGGATGAGAAGATGTGTGAGATGGATGCGAGTAAGATCATATCCCATAGACCAAGCCCGAAACCACCAAACAATGATTTCACACAGTGCCGACAGCAATCATCTTTGGTAGAGAAAGACAATCAAAATTGAAGGTACCACAACCAAACAGAGACATCCCCAACATATCACAAATGCATCACTCCTACATTCAACATTTTGAATGTACAATAACTACATGTCCTTAAGTACACACTACATTCCTCATCAATAATTATTAATATTAAGCACTGAAATTCATAACTAATGCTAAAACAATCATGAAAGCCTTACGAAGAATGTTGAGAATCTGCTGATAGTTGTGGAGCAACCTGCTATATTTTAAGATATTGATAAGAAAAGACTTGGGTTTTATTTATCACTCATTTTAAATTAAACAGATTTTAATACTCAACATAAAAATTAAACAGCTTGCTACAACTGATATTTTTATGGTAGTCCCCTGCTAATCTCTTTTACAGTGAAATTATTGGCCTGCTGTGTAAATCTCTATTCTTCTGTTGCATGAATTGTGTTTTTGGCAGCAGTCTCACACTACGATCAGAACGATATACAGATGCCCCCTACACTGTTAACATCAAGCAACGCTGGCTTCTTACAAGTGCTTTAAAATCATAGCAGTACATGACAAAATGTGCATGTACAGATGCCCTTGGGTGAGGTCTGCACTTGTATGAATCTGTGTAGGTGAAGATACATCCCTCATCATCACTGACATTCAACCACTCCCGTCCCTCAATCCTATTAAAAGTGATAGCAGGGTTCTGACAGCCATCACATTTTGTCCTCTGTCCTTTGACTATGCAGATTACGTTGTACATAGAAATAAAATATCAGTGCATGCTCACAAAGCATAATGGGCCCAGTGAGGAATTCAATCATTGCTGATAATCATCATTATCAATAATGCCAGTTAATTACCATAACAATGAGGAAGGTAATAAATGATGATGTCAAGAGGAGAGCTACCAGGTTTGGGAGGCAATGTGGGAAGAAATCACTTTTCTTCAGTCATAATGTTATTTTCACTTCACATGCTTGGCATTATTTCATAAAAAGGACAGGCGAAGTCATCATATTCATGGTTTACCATTAGAGAGGACACACAAAACTCTCAGTCCAACAGTGCACTTAGGTATAATGTGCCATACGTTTAGGCTTAGCCCCTCTATGTTATCAAGTTGAACATGGCCTATGTCCTGTCCTGTGTATTTGGTGACTGCATGTTTTAGAGGTTTATTACTGCTGAACCAAGAGTTGAAATTAGCTTAATAAAGACATTAGACAAGGCACCGTCACCGCTGGGCAAAATAATTTGCATGCAAGTTCACACCTGGAGGACCACCAACTCGACTTTATATGCAAGCGCAGTGTTCTCAATAAGTTTTCGAGTAGCCAGCTAAATGAGAAAATTAGGCCAGTTAGAGGGATCCTGGGGCATGCTCCATCCAGAGAAAGTCTTCTGACAAGAGCGCACAGTTTGGTGCTTCGTAATGCAATGTAATGGCTTCGAAATGGCCACAAGCAAGGCGTATTGTGTAAGCATGCAGACACCAGAAAATTGTGGCTGACACTGAAAGTATACATGAAAATCACTTATTTTCCATAATAGAATATAACCTGGTATTTGATTTAGCCTTAAACAGGTTCATACCAGAGTTAGAGCATCAATATTTCAGCAGTCTTCTGCAATTTTTAGGAATGGTCAAAAAAGGATGAACTATAACCACTTATCCGTCTGAGTACATCAATCTAATTTTGTAATATCCCCTTGTTCAGTCATTGCATTACAATGCAGCTCAGATGGTGATGAACTAATCATAAGCTAAATGGTAAAATAAATTTAGATGAAATTGAATGATCAAGATCAGACCAAGCTGAACAGCATGAAGCTGATGTTCACTGAAATATATTATAACCATGAATTACAGGTGTAAATTAAAATCAAATGTCATTAAAATCAAATGTAGTGAAATTGCTACCTAATAGAATTAATGTGAATAATTATATTTTTATTAACAAATATTACAGGATTATTTTATTTTAATTTATAAAGATTTTTCACATCCTGTTGGTTCATGATGAAGCCTACTACCTGCAATTTGTGGAAGCTTATGCACCAACAACACAGTATAAACAAAAACACATAAGAAAAATTACAGAAATTTGAGGGAAAATACCCCAAATTGTAGCCGGCCAATGATTTATCACGAGAATGCCAAGCAGACAACCAGAACTTATTGAGAACACTGCAAGCAAGTGTTTGAATAAGCACTAACCATCCACGTATAGGTTCACTGTGTGAGAGAGTGAGTGAAAACAATTTACAACTGATCCTTCAGACTGCCAACATAGGCAGTCTGAAGCAAAGGGGGGAAAAACAAGGGAGAACAAAAGAGAGAGAACAAGAATGGACATAAGGAAGTGGGCCATAAAAGACGATCAGGTCAAACTCATTATTCTCTAGAATTAAGTGTCCATCCAGTAGAAACTCACTATTCATGAAAGCAACAGCTCTCTTGTTTATACTTGCACTTACAGATTTGGCAGTGGCTGAGATGTACTGGACCACCATCTCACGTTTAGTGCTCAGGTCCTTCCCACGCAGAGGGGCTTTGCGTTCCTCATTCAGATTCATGTCCTCCTAAAACCAAGCACAGAAACAACATGAGGGCTCTGACAGATTCAGAACAATTGATCAATGGTGACAAACGGCTGCTGAGTTTGTGCCGCAGAGTTTGTGTCGAAATGTTCGGCACAAACTCCATGCTGCTGATGAAATGGGATGACTAACATTCAAAAATTCTGATCTAATTTAGTCTCACTTACTGTAAAATGCTGTAGTTTCACAAGCAAGAGGAGATATCTCAGTGTTACCAAAAACTATATTTTCATTACCACTATATCCTTTTTATTTCAGACCCTGTCTTTCCACAGTTGAATACATTTATTTTCTATTGGTCTTTCTTTGACAGCCAGGACATGCTACGATAACAAATAAGAACAGTAATAAAAAATTCCTCGAAACGAATGTAGCAAGGCTGGAGTAATATAAACTACACCCCAACTCTGAACAAGAGGAGCGAAATCAAACAACACTGCTTCCATTGAGGCCATGCAATCATATCAGATAGGCTGGATCTGCGTCTTATTGGGAGTATTATCTTCGTGGTACTTTTATTCTGCATTACAAAAGAGGTCTTTCATGTGGGAGAGATGAGGGGATGGAGCGAAGGCCGGACAGAGCACTAAAAGCTAGGGAATGACATGATGATTAGAATGAAGGGGGATGTTTATCAGGAGCACACTCTCACAAAGAGATGGCCAGAATGAAAAGAGAAAAAAAAAACTCCTCAGGGTTTTAGGACAGTGGAGCTCTTATTGTGGAGCCATACTGCCCTCTGCTGGATACCAAAACAAAGGTGTTCTTGAATTGATCTGATTTGGCAGTGATTTCTCTCATCTCTTTTACTGACATGTTGGTCACTGACATAGAAATCGACCTGATAAATAAAGCATGCCACTTCAATAAAAACATAGTGTTATACTGTATAATGGTTAGAATATCTTCTTACTGCTAATTTGGTTTAACCATTGTTTCCTTCATTTGTCAGTGAAACAGAGAGCAAGACTCCCATCCAGGGGCACCGTGACCTATATACCTCCAACTACTTCCTCTAGTAAATAACCTCAGAGCAAGGGATCCATTAACAGCCTTTTTGTGGAGCAAGGACAAAAAAAATTGGAGCTGAAACTTTTACAATTGGCAGTTTTTCACCCAGGGAAAGCAGCAGGTTTTTAATTAATCTTTGAACTCGGCTAATTCATCAGCTTAACTGGCATTCAATAAACAAGGTGAAACGTGGTGCAGTGAGGATATTGTAGGAGGGGTAACAGTAGTGGGGCCTACGGGACACTTGTCAGGGGCAAACTGGAAAAATGAACCTTCTGCGGTTTGCCTCCAAAATGATTAATGCTCGTTTATTAATGATCCCCTCATACTCTACATGGAGGCAAGATATCAGAAGATATTTTTAACTAGACTGCTTATGCAACTGAAATTACGAGACTGAAACATCTATCTTTGACAGTGGAGCTACTTAGAAAAATGTTCTAGAATCTCGATCTTGATTCATGTTGGTCTGGCAGGGTCTGTTTAGAATTTGCAAACACTAATCAGCCCCCATTTGTCTCAACTGAACCAGAATCAATCTCATTTTGCGGCACTCACATACTCAGCAACACAGAAAGCAACTTACGGTGACCGTGTCCGTCCCAGCAGACCATTGTGCCTTTGATCATACACGTACATACAAATTGAAAATTCTATCTGTGAACACAGCCCAGTCCAAGACAGGATGCCCACAGCCTCAGGCGTTGGGCAATCACAAGCTTATACTTGCAGGAAAGGATAATCAATGGCTACCATCATAGTGTCTAAAGCTGAAATAGACAGAATTCAAGCCATGGGAAAAGAAAATCTA
Organism: Lamprogrammus exutus; assembly: GCA_900312555.1. Taxonomy (NCBI): domain Eukaryota; kingdom Metazoa; phylum Chordata; class Actinopteri; order Ophidiiformes; family Ophidiidae; genus Lamprogrammus; species Lamprogrammus exutus. The sequence goes on along the minus strand of OMOW01101741.1, from coordinate 18,107 downwards.
AGAGGAGTAGAAGGCGTTAAAATTTATTTTGCTTCAACTGTGACAAATTATTATTTTGTCCACTGCCTCCAAGTCTGATTCATGGAGAGTGTGTAAGGGCACACACAGTAGCTCTCCTGTGGTCTGGTTTTAGTGTCCTGGTGCAGAGTGTAACTGCTGAGGGATCACATAGGAGCTTATTACTGGGAGGGTTCGTGACAGTGGTGCACAGAGAGGCACGTAAAAACTCAAACTAACCACAAAAGAAGAGCAATATTACATTTTTCTTCCACTGGTCTCTGTTTTTGCAAGCCCTCCCAATAACATACACTTCTCTAGACAGTGAGGAGACAATGACTAAGGATGGTAAGTGACAAATTTGCACTGAACTCAGATCGGTTATATAAATTCTGAATACAAATGCCATGTTTGTGTATGTTTACATGCTGTTGCACATCTGAAAACAGCATCTGGGCAATGCTATGACAATTTCAGGCCTAGCAGTGCCAATCATTTTTGTGATTAAAGGAATGCCACATAACAAAGACAGAAACAATAACAAAAATTGACAAAATAGTGCAACCGCATAAATTATTTAAAAGTGCAAATTTGTTGTAAGCTTTGACAAGTTCATGCAGGGAGATTTTGTACAGCAGATGAGAACAACTTTGCGTATCTGAAACCACCAGTCATCCCACCTCTGCATTCCTTTACCTGTCCTTTTAAAGACAATTATCAACTGGACTGACAATGAAAGGGTTTGGTGATTCATCAAAGATGTCAGACAATGGGGCATGTAGTGGTTTCACTGCTCACTGAATGCTGATGAGCTGCTGAACTCAGACCGGTTCTGTGTCACCGTCTTACTAGCCTGAAGCCTGTGCATTAGGAGTCTGCTACTGCAGCACATGCGCCCCCTCAGTAAAATGAGAATACCGGAGATTTCACAAGTGGATTTACTGTTGTGCATTTTGATGAGGGTCTCCGAGTTCCAGCTGTGCATATCTTGCGGAATCCAAGGACGGGACACAGACACAATAAAGATAGACTACATTCTTCAAAAAACAGTGATTTTTTTTCCCCCAAAGTATTTTAACTTTGTCTGTAGTTTCACAAACATACTTCTCAATGATTAGCTTCAAAAAGATTAGGAGTTGTATTCGAGACATGTAGCACCATCATAATAATCAATAAGGGAAAGGGGAAAGAGGGATGGATAGATGGAGAAGAAAAACCACCAGCAACAAAGGAAACTACCAACCACTGTCACTTCTATGTTGGCCACATCATATGAGAAAAGTTTACAGTTTAATAGTGGTGGCCTCAAAGAATATAAGTAAATAACCCTTTTATTTTTGATTTCATCACTGCAATTATACTTTTAAACCCAGTGTCAGGGCCTGTCAAATGTCAGAGCAGCAAACATGCCTTCTCTGTTGTCCATCACTGAGCAAATTGAACCCTCGGTTTAATGTCACGCTGCAGTGAGCACAAACATAGTAATTGAGAGGTGAACTGAGTGACAGGGATGAGCACCCAGGCAAGAAAATACTGAACAGTAGCCTGATGAAAGCCAGGGGCATTGGTCGCATTTCTATGGCCCTGGCAATAAAGACCATTGTATGAGAGAAAGGGAAAGGCGGGCACTGTGCCACACATGCACACACAAACGCGCGCGAAAAACAGCATCCACACACAGACCACGCAACCCATGAACCTATGACCAATGAAGCCAGAGTAATGGAGCCCCCCACTTCAAAGAGATGGCCTGAAAGCTTTTTGTTAGATATCAATCCTGCAGTACATAAGGCCAAAAATGCATTTCAATAGAGAAAATCACAGGTGTGACAGCGCTTTGAGTGCAAAATAAATTTGAAAGTTCAGTGTTCATTCTGACAGGCAGAATATGTAGGTGGAGCCCTGCTTGTTATAAGGTTAATATCTCAATGTAAATGCACTTTACCGTAAATACTTACAATATACAAATACAACCCATGTTAACCATTGCTGTTGTATTGTATATGTTCTAGACGTAGAACAATATGTCTCACTAAATTGTCCATCAAACACAATCTTTGAGGGGTCAAGCATAAAAGCAGAGGTCCTGTATAATCCCATAAGAGGGCACTATTTCATCTCACCAAGGGAGTTACATGCTAATAATGCTCACTGTTGGAACAGTACAAGCCTGCTACCTGAATATATTTATTTGGACAATTAGTTCTATGTGTCACCTCATGAAATCAAGACATTTAGATAGCCCCTGAAGTTCTTACATTTGTGTCACATCAATGTAATGACCCTGGTCCTTGGGGCATAAAAAATGGATGGTTTTCTGTCCAACGTGTAGTTATTTCTACGCATCTACAGATACTCTTCAGCCCTGTCTCCATGAGCACACAGTGATGACACAGCGTATGTCTACGGGTGATTACAATCACATCTACTGGGGATTGTAAATCTCTAACGAAAACTACGTGAGACATTGAGAACTCAAGATCAAGGTTAAATAAGCAGATTGGTTGGACCATTCCCACAGACAGTAAGGTGCTGCAAACAACCACTGCCCTATCTCAGGAGAATAAAGGTCACGAAAAGCACTCAGTGGAATCAGCACCACATTTCCTGAACTTTTTAAGACTAATTTTACATGCTTAATTACAAATTACTAATTGCACTAATTTCTACTGTGCATTCAGGCACTAAGGTCATCACGCGATTAAGTTTATTGTCACTGAGGTCAGATTCATTATGTTTTCATGAAATGTTTTTATGAAACAGGTAGTGAAACATGTGGATATGTGGTTGATACAAGAGCCTTGAAAAGAGAAATACAAAACTCACCATCATTTTCTCAAAGAGGTCATTAATCTCCTTCTCTGATAGGTTCATGGAGCGGTCATCAAAGAGCGGCTGAGGAACAGGAAGTTCAGACTGTGCAGACAGTGGATCTGTAGGATGCTGGATCAGAAGCTTCTCCTTCTTCATCCCTGTTTTTCTAAAACTGGTAATGCGATCGCGCTAGAAGAAATGAAAGCATGTCTGATATTAAAATACTGAGCTGCGACCAAGGATGTTATTCAGACACGGTCAGGAATAAGGCTTTATCATGAATAATAAATGCTGAGATGATTTTAAGGAAAAGAACTTCAAACTGATTATAACCCAGATTTTATGTGCCTATGCATGAAAAATGTGTTTATACTCTGCCAGACTGTTAAATCTAGCTAAACTAAAACGGGGTCTTCTCGTGGCAAGGAGAGCAGTTAGTAGTATATGCTCTCACTAGTAAAAAGTTAAGATATTATCATTTTTGTTTTATCATCTTTTTTATATTCAAAATTACTAACAATAAACTTGTTGAAAGGTTTCTTACCATTGGTGATAGGTGGGCTACAACTGGTACTTTAATCTAAATATAAACATGCTGACTGTGTACTGATTAAGTATAAAACCAGAAATGTTTATGAATCAATACAGTTGATACAACATTGTGCCACATATTATTATACAAGACAGCTGTATTTGATACTGTAGCATATAAAACTTATTAGAACTTCACTTACCACCATACTTCATCACTTGGTTTGTGCACAGGTTATTGAACTGAGTAGTTTTAGTGTAAGACAGGAGCTTAACCTCACCGCAGTAAGTGAGTGACTTTCAGTCTACTTAAATTATTATTATTATTATTATTATTATTATTATTATTATTATTATTATTGTGTTAATTACTAATAACAAAAGTTCAGTATAAAACATATTATACGCTGATGGACAGATGACAGATTATATAAGATGCAACCTGTACATATTTGGTACAGGGTTGGAAAAAGTACGACCAGCAACCAGTCAGAGTTAGCCATCTTTAGTGAAAGTGTACAGGAGAGGTCATGCTAAATGAACGCACATGCATAAATGAAATGGAAAGACAAACATACAGGATGGTGATGACATGCAATTCATGATGTCGCCATTATCACTTTAATGAAATATTACTGGATGGATCAAACATGCACTAGGGCAAAATAGAGCTCATTCCTCATTAGCAACGGCTACAGCTTGACATTGGACGGCACGTGGCAAGACCTGCTGTCAAACTGTGCCTCTACCTATTAAAGTTAGGCTACCTGCTAATTTATGATATTAAAAAGGCTGCAGGTTCGATCATCTTACGTTCAGTGTTACTGTTTCTAAAAATTCTGATTCTGTTAGGCATTATTTCCCCCACAACAAACCTTAAAAGAACCACCTGTTTTGGAGCGAGTCTTGTCTTTTCATTCCTACAATGGAAGGGAATTGAAGTCTGCTATATCTGATCCATCCGCATATTTCAGTTTAAAGTCCCATGCAGTCATGACGACGGATGAGATGAAGACGTAAAGCAAAACTGAACACACCAAAATGAAACCAAGCATCTTACCATATCGTCAGCCAATGTTTTTATGTGTATGTTCTGTTGGAGGGAGGGCACAGTGTGAAAAGAGACCCAACAGAACTAACAACACACAGTGTGTATCCGATCTGGAGTGGAGTGTGTTCACGTGTACAGTGTCTGGATGCTATCTCGTTGTACAAACATAATTAGGATCTAAATCACAATTATATTCACAATACTTGTATACATAAGAGAAAACAATATGGGGTAGGATTGTAAAATATCTTGTAATATCAATTAATATTAATCTATTCTAACAACCACATTTCATGAGGACAGGAGCATATCCTGGTTACTGCGCATAGGATATGGCACATCTTGATGAGCCCAAACAATAGTAAAATAATTAATAAATCAAAATTAAAGCGTTTGTGAAAGGGTGAGGATCCCAAGCACATACACTTTCATATGTATACAAAAGACAACGTGATACAGAAAATGAGACTTATCATAAAGCACCTATGATCCCACGGCACAACAGCCAGAAATGAAATCACCGACCACATACCCCTTTAAATAAAACATGCAGGTTAGTGCTTAATTAAGGTTATGATGTAAAACCATGTTCATCTCAAAAATAACAGATTTAACATAAGGCAATGTGTTACAGGCAGACTGAAATACAAAAAGGTGCTTGTATCTGTCTGGTGTGTGTGTTGTAGAGAGCATTGCTTGTTGTGACAGTGACTCAGAGGTATTTCTCTGGTTCAGTTACAGTCATCATAAACACTAGAAACACATGAGAAATTCCCACCTTCCTGTGGAGGCGTGCAACCTTATGTTTTCACAGTTCATAATCAACACTTGCTTGCAAAACAAAATCTTAACCCACTCACAAACTGCCACAAAAGGCTGACATCATTTTTTTAATCAGCCCTCCGCTACAGATGTTTTTATTCAATCCAGACACAATCAGAGCCAGCCCATTTGAAACACACCTCAAATGGGAAGCAGGAGCAACACTGCCATATGCTGTGGCACTAAGCTGTGAAGTATTAATGAGTAGGGAGCTGTGGTGTGGTGATGGCCATAAAGTCTGCCTCCAGCCGAGGATTTCTACACTATAGCAATTAGGAAACTACTGAGACAGGAACGAGCAAACAGATTAGCTCGAACCTGCACCTCCCTCTGCGCATCCCCCTCAGCTGTCGCATCTGGGCAACTCTGAGCAGAAATGAAATCAGCTTATCTGTCACTAGTTCTGTCTTCAACAACTGATGAACAGTTGGAAGCTGGTGCTATGAAGTACGGAAAACCAAGCTGCATTCTCAAAATGTGCACAGTACCACAGTACCAAATCCCTAATTTATGGCCAAGATGACAAATGTGTGTCAAAAGTTCATAATTCATCTTGCATAACCTTCCAAGTCCAAGCACTTGTGGCCTTTAACATGGCAGTGTACATTCTCACAATCTCTGTAAAACTAGAAACTAAGAATGTGACCTGATGAATAACTTTATCCCATTTCTAACCAAGGACATACTGTATGTATCATTAAGCCCAGCATTCTCTAGCAGATGAAAACTGTGTGAAACAATAGCAAATTTTTAAATGGAGTACTTAAACATTTTCTAATCAATTTAACAACAATCAAACCACTGTTTGGTTAATTGCCTTGACTTGAGGGCCTTTCCTTGCCCATTATCTCGGCAACATCGCAACAACACAATTTAACATCTAACAATTAAGCTCACACGTCCTCTGGGCTTCTACTGCTTATTAAAGTAAACTTTTTCATCATAATAAATGTTTATTGCCAAACACATATTCCTCTAAATAACATAATCAAATTAGCTCTGGGTCCCTCCTTAATCAAATATGATTATGACTCCATGCAGATCGTTAAAAATGAAAACACAAAGCAATATCTCACAACTTGAGAGTCTATTTGGGGACACAAAACTGTGCTGGTATGCATATTTCACACAATAACTTCAAATTATTGTTACGTAGTACAATTAATGTTAATATTACCTTAACTGATGTAAGTAATATCCTTCCCAAGTTTTATTACAACATGCCACCAGGTGGCATGTGAAATAAATTTTCCTTCTAGATGGACAATGGACCAACTTTGTTTCAAGCGGGCTACCATTTCACAGCTTTCAAACAGCAACTGCTGTTATTCCCGACTAATTTAACTCGACCATCTGTATGATGTCATTTTAACTCGCTCAATGGAACAATCACTATAAAACCAGTACCCAAGTTGCCCTGCCCGTAAAATGAGTTTAGAAGGAAATTAGGTTTTACTTTAATTAGTTCTAATAATAACAAAGAAGTACTTGGAGCCAGACATTGTTGACAGTGGGGACAGCAATGCAATGTACTGCTTAAACTTGGCAACTTCATGCAACTTCCACATTTCCCTTTTTAGCCACTTGCTCAATGCAGTTTCATCCTAGTTGGCGTGTTAAAAATGAAGTCTAACTTCCATTGGGGCAAGGTTTACTGCAAAAAAGGTGACTTGAGGTGTAAAATTCCCAACTGCTGACAGAGGAGCTGAATCCAACTTTTCACAAATACACAAACAAAGTTTATCTTATCTTACACTGGTCACACTATACTTCAGTAGTCAATTAGAATTCTTACAGCAGAGAATCCTGCCTAGGTGTTAATTTATTGCCTTAACTCCACAGGAATTGGACTGATGCGTATTAAAAACCTAATATTTATCTGTGCACTGTTAATAAACTCCGTGCCAAATCCCCACAAAGCTTCGCCGCACTCTTCCTCTCCTCTCTGTGTTGTATTCAGCACAGTATATCATCCCTTATAGGACGCTTCCACACACGGTTTTAGGCAAATTTGGCAGAACCATAGGGCAATATACTAATACAGTATGCTAGTAAGTATTGGCCAACATCAAAGAGCATCTGTTAAAGGCACAGACGCAGCATAAAACCAGCCTAGTCTAAGAGAAAATTGAACACTAGCAAAATTAATGAACGAAATCTTAACCCAAAAATAAGCATCGTAATTTATATTAACTTTAGCTATTGGTTATAACTATTTCAGTCTGGTACTATGGGCTCATATTATACGTGTCAAATCAAAACTGATGCTATTGTGACAAAAGCTTTTAAAGTCTAACACTATATTACGTGGACATTATTTTGAACTCTGCTGCTAAATATGCAACATCCAAAGATTTCCTCCCATATTTAAATTCATCTTTAAACGGTTAGGCTATCATCATGGCTTAAAATAAAACAATCGAACAAAACTGTAATACATCCTAAAGTTAATATCAACACCACAGGGAATTCAGGCGCACGTGATATTTAGACTGGCTCACCTTCAAACAAAACTGGAAATATCAAGAGAATACACACGATTAATTCATTCATTCATAACACCTGCTGCTGACTGAACAGCAAAGCCAAGCCCATGACAGATGCAACGACCACTGAATGAAAAACACACTCGACACACACTCTAAACATTTAAAGCAGGTATTCAGCGCAGAGTAAAAATATTCCAAGGACATATGTACTGATGCAATGCACCATTGTTGCACCCTGTTGCAGCCCTGAAGAATGCGACAGATTTGATAAAAAGTCACAAAATGGTGTAGATAGGGTGTCCAGGGACAGATTCTATCACAACAAAAAGGACCGCTATTTAGCCAAGTTAGCCACCATTAACAGTGTCCATGGAGTATTAAATGTAACACACGGCCTTTTACACAGAAAGTTCCTTCATGAAAGTGCCTGGATTAAGCGTGCATAAATGGAGAGATCTTGTCCGTTGTTAAACTTTTACGTCTCACAGCAGCAACCAAGGCCATGCAAACTCGTCTTAATGGCTCCTGCTAACGTTTCCAAGTGTGATTTGGATGAGTGTATTTGAAATGCTATCTGAGCACTGAAAACTTGATTGGGATTGGAAACATGTGTTGTTTTTGTTGTGAATGTTAAGACATGTTTTTGTCTCTGAATGATATGTAAAATGCAAACAATGGTTTATGGAGAGAGTTTGTTGTGAGTATTCAGCCCCAAACCCATAGAGGAGGGTGCCCACATTAGCTCTACATCAGCAACTCAGTGAGTCACATGCCCTGAGGAGAAGTAGAAGAAGCACATAAACTTCTGCCAACACGCTAACTACCTAAAAGGAGGGTGTATCACTTTTAGGTGTGGCCAATTTGGTTGTTTCTTACTTAAAGCCTCCACCTTCTCCCAGCCTGTTTCCATAAGAACACACCAGACCTCTGAATCAAATCAGCCACTGTGCACTCAGGACCCTGATTACTTGTCTGTACTGCAATTAAGGCAAAAATGCGATAAAGCCATATACATGGACATAATTAATAGGATACATTATTCCAACTCCAATTTACATGCCTGAATAAATCAATTTACAATAATCTAGGTCTGTTACTCGTTGTAAGCATACAATTTGTGCCAATTTCAATTGCATTAAGGTTTATACATGACGTTTGAGAAAATCGATATATTGCCTTAAATACAGTACAATCCATGTTTTAACATGCATGTAACTGTACTGAGTGAGACCTGTAGAGTAGGTTAGATTAGTGGAGGATTCAGGCGCTAACAGACTAAAACAAAGATGAGTCAAACATTAGCTGACTGACTGAGCACCCATGCACACCAACAGAACAGACAGCCTGTTGTGTATGTGTGCCATAATAGCAAACATGTCCTCTCTGAAAATTAGATTGCGGGCAATTTGAACAAGCACACAATGCCATCTTGTGCAGCCAAAAAAAAATATTGACTGATGCAGTCTTGACTCATTTCATGCAATTGTATGACGTCCGTTCTCTTCTTTATTCCAATAAGTTCCAAAAACACCTCAGCAGAAGTGTTTTCACTAGTGAAAAAACAAACGTTAAACAAATGCTACAAAGAATGCATTGTATGTGAGATCTCATGTGCCTTTAAAAGGGCATGAGGGTGTGGTATGCGTATTATTTCAGGAAAGCTGCAGTAATGTTTACCGTTTCCTAAAACAGCACTTATTGAAAAGGGGAAGGACACAAAAGCCAGCAGAGCGAAGATTTCAATGGGACTGGACTGGATGGCCTGACCACGTGACTGCCGACCAGCACAGCACTGCCCTCAGGTTAGCTGTGTCTAGAATATGAAAGCAAATTTCCAGTGCTGTAATGTGGGGCTGGCATTATACAGTCCAGATCTTTAACAAAGTTATGGTTTGTATATAAAATATATAAGCATATAGATAGATCTCCTTAATATATTCATTACATCAGATCTCTGACAACTACAAAATAACAACTAACTGCTTTTAAAAACTACCCTGCAGACACAGTTTGAGGAAAGGGAAAATACTCTAATCTAATGTGATTTTTCCACAAAATTCAAGACCGAAAATAGATCAAAAGCACATCTACACTGTCTCACTCAGAGAGAACACAATAATCTATCAATATATTATGTTTATGTAGAGGGGTTAAACAGTCCAAAATCAGAAAAAGAAAAACAGGGCCTATTTCATTTTGTCGACAAAACAGAATTTTGTTTTGTTTATCTTTTTCAAGTAATGTTACATAACCAGTCAAAAACAAAAATCCAATATCCATTATTGGGAATTGAGTCTGATTGCACAACATGTTTTCATGGGTTTCTGAATATTGCAAAATAAGGTCTACGTGCAGGATAGCTTTTTCGTGTTCTTCACTCAGACAAGGAAAGTCTTAGATAATGTTTGGGCTGCGCCGATGTTCCACTTTCCTGGGGTCGGCTGAGGATAGCAGGGGACGCAAACGGGAAAATCTCTCTCAACATGTTCTGTATGCCCCGAAATAAAGGTTGTGTCCATTTTAGGAGAGAGAGATGGTCAAATTGGAGTGACGTATCATTGTGGAATCATGTCAGAACTGCATATTTGTGTATCTGCTAATGCCTACTAAAGACTATAAAGGTTCTATGCTCCCCGGATGAAGGGGCTCTGATTTTGCAAAATTAAAGACTCATTTATCGAACCACAAGTCTCTGTTTTCAGTCCTATTTTGTGCTACGACACCATCAGTACAAAATGCAAAATCGGGACTATTTTCAAATATCTTTTCAAAAAGTGGTCCCTGGGGTGCGTGCGCAAAATGCATGTCGTATTTTGGTACAAAACTGCAGGAATCTGTTGGCAGAACACATCAAAACTTTCCTATAGTGGCCTCTCTCAAGCCCTACGGAGGTTTAATAAGGGAAATGATAGCAAAACAAAGCACACATGCAGAGATTTCCACTAATTTATCACAGTTAGGCATAAAGAGGAGGTGTTCAGCAGATTTTGTGTCAGGAGAGGACATGAGTACGACACTCATTTGGAAATTGCTATCAGTAGGACTATAGGTAGGTGTAGGTTTTGCATCGTTTGTGTTGTGATACATCAGCCCATTTACGTTTCAGGGTCACGTTTCACGTTGTCTTCCTTAATTGCAAAATTCTTGAGCCATATTTCTACAAACCACTTTCTGTGTCAAATAACACTGATATTCATTTTTTCTAAGCATTAAAACGATTTCAAAAGCAGGTAGTGAAACTAATTTTACAATTTTTGTTTCAGAATCAGATATCCAAGAAACTGAAGGAACACAGACTCTACTCTAAACACAATAAACTAGACAAAAACAGCAACAGAAACCACACATAATGTGGCGCTGAAGTTTCGTTAACATTAGGAAATTGATACCTGACTTTTGTGGAGATTCGTTCACTCGCTCTGGCGCTTTGCATTGCGGCTCAACAACTGTGACATGCTAAGATGGTTCCATTCATGTCTCCCACTACTGTAATTTGTTAATGCAAAAAAAAAAAATAAAAAGTTAATGAAATAAGAAGCAGCCTATTTAAATGCCGGACCCCTGAACAATGTTTCTGGCATGTTTGGAGGCGATTGGAGGAATGGTGCTCTCATTCATGTCATTACCAACTGTGACATCATTCATGATGTCATCATGGGGGTGCAAGGGTGGTTCCATTCATGATGCCATTAACAACTCGTGGTGTCATTAACAACAACATGCTAGGGTGGTTCCATTCATGTCCCCCACTAGTATAATAATATAATTTGGTAATGCAAATAAAACATAAAACAAAAATGTGAATGAAATGAAAAGTAGCCTATGCAAATGCCGGACCCCTGAACAATGTTTCTGGCAAGTTTGGAGGCAATTGGAGGAATGGTGCTCGTTGTGTTGACGGACACGCACGCACACACACACACGCATGCACTCACACGCACACACACACACACACACATGCTTTCCAATTATAAAAGTATAAGATAAGATAAGATCAGATAAGATGATTCAATCCATATTTCTTGTCTGCACATTCATAACCATGGCAAGCTCTGACCTCCATTTGTGATGTCATAACTCGTGCTTGGTCCATGAATATATCACCAACTCAGCTCTCAGGGAAGAACAGAGAAGTCTTCCTACTTCTACAAACAAACTCCAACTCAGGGAAATTATAACATCAAAGGGAAGTAAACCATAAGAAAAAAAACCTTCATGGTGGCAGGGGGTCGTTATACTAGCTGTAATGCTGTCTGCAGGTTTTCAAACTACTGAGCAGCTTAGTATTACACAGCTCTTTGACCCAGAGGGAAGAACAACACTACTCAATCATTGGTGAAAATGAATACATTGCAGTCCCTTTCGTGGCCCCATCCATCCTGCTAACTAATGTGCACGTGTCCACAAACTCTGACCATGTATCCACAAAGCTAGAGCAGCTCTATTCATTTTCTGCTGTATTCAAGCAGTTAAATTATATTCAAATACTGTACTTTTATGATGAATTACATCTAAGCATATTCTTCTATGATATATTGAACCGTGGATCACAGCAATTGCCATATTCTGTCTCATCTTTTCAGCTGACTTAAAAGGTCTCAAGAGAGCTTTCAAGCCATTAACATCACGTTTTTTGCCTTGATTTCA
>OMOW01101732.1:0-10607 GCA_900312555.1 Lamprogrammus exutus | reverse complement strand
TCTACACTCTTTCCCTACACGACGCTCTTCCGATCTTCGTAGTTTAATTTGAGAATTCTTCAAGTCCACGTTTCGATATTGAAATGCATTCATGCAAAGAATGTAAAATATTGTACCAACGGGTTTTCCTTTTAACATGAATCAGAAAGCAAGTGCCAATATGAATAAAATGTTGAGATGTCAGAAATGCTCTTAAGAATGGTCCTAAACTGCAACATCAGAGTCAAAGTTAAGGACCATCAGAGTCAAAGTCGCAGTCACGCTGTGGTTCTCAAGCTTTATTGAACCAAATATGACTTCTAAGAAAAACAGAAAGCCTAGGGTAAATGTGCGCTGTGTTGAAATTGAGAAGTTTACAGTATTAGAACAAAAAATTGACACTGATGTAGAATGAAGATATGGACTTGTTGAAAGGGAGCGCACACACTGCACTTTGAGAACCACTGCCTTAGGGAACTTTGTATTTTGCTCTGTTAAACAGTGTGACTTGTGATGCGTGTTTGTCTTTCCAGTCTTTCCAAGGCGCCGTAGGACAGGACGAGGCCACTCCAGACTCTCTGAAGAACACCGTCTTCTCCACCTTCGAGCCTCTGCACAAGTTCCACACGGGTTTTCTCAGGGAGGTGGAGCAGCGGCTCGCTCTGTGGTGAGACACGCGCTCACTTCACCCCCAGACTGTCTGTGGGTTACGAGCGCGCTTTGTGTTAGTTGGATTTGGACCAATTTGTCTTCAGCTCAGGCCCCTGTTGAATGAGTGTTGTCGGTATTCAGTCTGAGAGGGAAACCCAGTTCCTCTAGATGACCTGAGGAACTATGGTTTCTATGGCAACTGTCATCCCGCATCAAGGCTGGCCTTTTCTTGCCTGTGGGTTTCTGCTGTCTGATCTCTTTAATGATGTGTTTTTCTGTATCTAACAAACACACACACATACACGCATGCACACACAGACTAACACACATGCAGACAGTGATGCATAAAGCCTGCCGGGCTGTCAGAAGTTAAGGACATTAAAGACAGACGTACAGTATTTTTATTTCAAAGCACATTTTATTTGCCCTTCATGAGAGCTCTGAATTAAAGCTGAAAGACATCACAGTCAGACTCCCGTGCGAATAGCAACACATGCAAACACGCAGACTGGAGCTACACGTGTCTTCCTTTCTGCTTTGCATATTCAAATATCATTGTAGACTCACGATAGCCATGTTTAGAAAGCTGTTGGTCGGAGATGCAACAAATGCTTTTCACAGACTGGATTTGTTTACCCTAAGGTTTTTCAAAGTTATTTTTTGTAAAAGTGCTGAGCTAAAGTAATTAATATTCTGAGTGAATCCAGCAATAAAGCCAATTATGCTTGCCTCTATTTGGGGAAATGAATGCTCAAGGGAGACACCTGCTGGTGAATGAGAGCTCAAGCTCCTCTAATTAATCAACAAGCTTTAAGTTGTATTGTGCAGAGTTGATTATTTTACAGTGTAGAATGAAGTGAGGGACAGACTGCTGATATTTTTGTTGTTTGTTTTTTAATAGGGAAGGACGTTCCAACGCTCACATTAAAGGAGACTACCAGCGCATTGGAGATGTCATGTTAAAGAATCTTCAAGGCTTGAAGGTCCAAGCACTATATGTCAAACTGTCTTATGTGTGTATATACTGGATTACACTGATACTCACAGGTGCCCTACCTCTGTCCACAGCCCCTGACAGCAAACCTGCACAGGCAGTCCGAAGTTCTGCTGGAGCTGGAGAAGGCGTGCAGGGCGTCTTGCAGGTTGGACGGTCTCTGCAGGGACTTTGAGCTGCAAAAGGTCTGCTACATCCCCCTTAACGTCTTCATTCTGCGGCCCCTGCATCGCCTCATTCACTACAAGCAGATCCTGGAGCGCTTGTGCAAACACTACTCACCGACCCATGTGGACTTCAGGGACTGCAGAGGTACTACACTCACTCCGCGCTAACAAAGGGATATGCAGATTATCCGGTGCAGTGGAATGAATTAGCAGGCTGCCACGTCATAATAGTCCCATTTATTTCTGCCCTGGTTGGTCTCCAGCTGCTCTAGCAGATGTGTCTGAGGTGGTGGACCAGCTTCAAGGCAGCATAATCAAGATGGAGAATTTCCAGAAGCTTCTGGAGCTGAAGAAGGATTTGATTGGCGTTGACAATCTTGCTGTTCCTGGACGGGTGAGTTGAAGGCTGGATTGTCATCTCGAACAGATGGAGCGCCATAGATTTCAGTCTATATCTCATTTTTTCTTCATCTTTTTGATGTAATATTAAATTCTGTGGATTGACACTCTGCGTGTGCGTAATCAGTAATGCTTCTTCTCTTTCTCAGGAGTTCATCAGGTTAGGCTGCCTCAGCAAGCTGTCTGGAAAAGGCCTGCAGCAGCGAATGTTTTTCCTGGTAACACCCGCTCTCTGAGATTAGGTCACGTCACGCTAATCTAATTATATAAACGAGTGATCTCATTGGAAAAATAATCAGGCAGTCATTCTTTGCAAATACGCATTTCTCAGATGTTGTCAGCATGTGATGCAGTTTTGGGGGAAACCACATGTTGTTTATGACACTAGCAAGTCTTATGATGTGCCATGTGTCTTTGAGTTTGTTCAAAATGTAATATGCAACGCAGTAAAAAAGTAAAAATATGCATGTTGGATTCTTGGCTTGACGATTCTCCTCCTTCCCTTGGTAATAAAAGTTATATTTACACGTCATAGAACGTACACATGTGATTCCACGCCATGTTTCAGCAGAATGTTTATATCACAACATTTTTCCTGGATTACATACCGTACATGTGAACAAGTTAATTTTGATTTTTCACTTTCTCACTTTCTGTCTCCCCGTCTCGCTCTGGTGGTAGTTCAGCGACGTCATTTTATACACAAGCCGAGGGATGACGCCGACCAATCAGTTCAAAGTGCACGGGCAGCTGCCGCTCCATGGCATGACAGTGAGTGTGTCCCTCGCCGTCAAACACCAGGGGCTGGTAGTGTCTGTCGTCAGTTTGTCATTACTGCTAATGAAGCTGCCCAGAATAGCTGAACTGGAACTCTCTCAGCATCTGCTCCACACACACTTCCAGGACAACTCTGCATGTCCGTCTCCCTCACTCTCTTCTGTCCTCCCTCCCTCTTTCGGTGTCTATTTTGGTGCTGGCTGTCCTAGATTCTGTCTCTTTCTCTAATGTTTTTTTTTACGTGTCTCTGTGTTCTTGCAGATCAGAGAGAGTGAAGACGAGTGGGGGGTGCCTCACGCCTTCACGCTGGTTGGACAGCGACAGTCAGTGGTGGTGGCTGCGAGGTAAAGACGCCGTCGTCCCTGGATCACTGAACCAAAGGAAGCTAGTGTGGAGCTCTTGGAGTGTTGATACATTGATGCGCTTGAGTTCCTTTTCGATTTGCGTGATTTCTTTGAGTGAATCTTTGACTTATTAAACTCTACTTTCGCTCACGTGACAGGCTGACCGTTGTGTCTTTTGGTGTGTTTCTCCCGTAGTTCTATGACAGAGATGGAGAAGTGGATGGAGGACATAAAGATGGCAGTAGAGATGGCAAAAACCAGCAATGGGCCTTCATCAGACCTGTTGGCCAGTAATCTGATTGAAACCAGTAAGTTGGCACATACTGTACGTGTAACTCTGTGCGGGGTCGCAGTCCTCCAAGTCAGTAGTGGGCAGTAAAGAGGCATTTATTCTCAGAGTCGTTCATGGCATTGCAGAGCAGTTTCCATTCATGTGACTGCAATGACTCCTGTGGTAACCAAGGAGTCATTTTATATAACTCGTATATAGGGATAGCGGTGATTATTGTGGAATAAACCCAGACACAGCGATCACAACTTTATCTTGTAACGTGCTGTCAGTTATTATATAGCTACTTACCAAAGAAATACATCATTTTGCACCATATATTATTTTTAAAAGACTAATACTTATTACAAGCTTCCTCTGAGAAAAATCGTCCCATTGCTGTTACTTGGTGCTAGCCTAGCAACCGCACCGCTACATAAACAATGACAGCAGTGTTAAACTCGCTAGCTAGCTACATTGTAGTAGACTATTTAGAGTCTAACTAAAATTGCACACTTCCATTAATTGTGAAATGAGGCATTGCGAATGGTTTCGGGATGTTGGTGCTGACGTCTTGTCACTTTTCAGTTTGAAAACCTGACACTCTTTAATGCCAAGAAGGCAATGCTGGTTTGTAGCGGCAATGCTAGTTTGTACTTTAGCTCGCTAGGAGTGCTGGCAAGCTGCTGCCAACTCTCGGCGTAGTGATACAAAGCAACTCGGCTATGTGAATCAGCAGCGAACACTGTAGTTACCTGTGTGACCAGTCTGTTATCAGGTTCAGCTGTTATTATTGAGAAAGTAATTGACTTTACATTACATCACAGAGAAATGTTTAATACACAGTGAGGTGTCCTGATACTGTATATTGAAATGGAGGTGAAGAAACCCATGATGTTTAACATATAGTGGCTTTTCCTGTTATCTTCTGCATCAGGCGTGTATCTTGGCGTGTTTTATCACGTTTATTCATGGAAGCTAACCACAGAGAAGCAGCTAGGCTGTGTTCTAATCATCATCCATTGATATCGTGTCTTTGCAGTTAGGTTTAACCCATGTTTAGGTCTGTCTGCTTAATCAGTTTTCACCTGTTATTGTGCAACAAAACTGAGAAAAAAATGATATAACTGATAAAACTTATTCACATTTTATAATATATCAACAGTACCAAGTGTAGAGATGAATCCAGTGGTTCTCAAACTGCGGTACGTGCACCACCCTTGGTACTTGAAGCTCCCCCTGGTGGGACGCTACATACCTAGGGAAAAGAATTGTCATCTTTGGAAATTATGTTATTGTGGCAAATATTTTTAAAAGTTTCATTATTATGTTTTAATTTAGATGTCAGTGGCCTGCTGATGAGGCATTAATTTAGTTTGCTCGTTGGTGGAAGTTTGAGATTCACTGGACTGATCCATTTTTCCACCCTCTAGAGATGACTTGCGAATGATCTCACACCTTCTGTCTTTTAGCGCCTTTCCCCCTCATCAGCGCAGTCATTGTCTTGTAGTAACCAACTCCTGACTTTCCCAGAATGCCCTGAGGACTCCTCGGTGGAAGCGGAGTCCGAGGACGACATGGCAGCGTCGCACTCCTCTCTGGAGAGGCCCACCCCTCACCGTGGTAACACCATGGTGCACGTGTGCTGGCACAGGAACACCACCGTGTCCATGGTGGACTTTAGCATAGCTGTGGAGGTACCAGCCAAACCTCAAACCTCAGACCTGCCCCTCCCTTCAGTGTTTTCTTTCTCTGTGCTGTTGATCTTGTTATTTCACTGTGTAATCTCTCAGTGGGAGCAGTGTCCTCCTGTGCCACACTCAATCACCCTCCTTAGTATTAAGTGCATATTTCTACCATAGCACAGTCATAAACTGAAATGACTTTACATTGAGAGTGGCTGTTTTAGACCTGTATATTCTCTCTATTTGTAACTCTGAGGGTGCTGTTCCCACTTCCCCCTCCTTTGTCTAATAGCAGTCAGCTTGTCCTTATCTAACCTCAACTGTGTGGTTCTGTCATGCTTTTCCTCCCCTGAGACTTGAAACCTCAGACTGTCTGTACCTATAGAGAGAGCAGTATGTAGATGTGCTAAGCGTCCTCGTCTCGCACTCACAGAGCAGATCCTGTGTGGAATGTAGCCTCACTACACCTCCGCTGTGCCCCGATCTAGTTCTGCTCTTCCTCCTGTGGGGGTAACAACGTCTTCTTCACAGCCTCGCCGGGACTCACGTCTGCCTTCCTGCATGCCTGTGTTTCACCTACTCAGTCTCTGTGTTTCTGTCCTTCCCTCCTTGTCTCTTTTTTCTCTGTCTCTCTCTCTTTTCCCCAATGCGTCTGTGCCTTCCTCCGTGGTAGAGGACCCTAGTCCAGTCATTGAGAATATGGCCCCCCCTGTGGGGGCCCCCAGTGGCCAGGGACCAGTGCCTCTGTCTCTTATCTGCTGGTACCGTGTTCAGAGCCTCTCCTTTAGTGAATCCTGCAGGAGTCTAGAGGTAAAGGAGCCAGGCAGTCAGGAGAGGCCCTGTGTTTGAGTTCTGCATTAAACAAGGGACAAAAATACAAAGTAAAATATGGAACTGAATATGCATGGGTGTGGTTTCATTAATTCCACAAAGAAGGTGGGATGGAGCATGGCCCAGGGAAGAACAAATTACATGTTTGTGCCAATCCAGATCAGTGGGCAGATACAGGGTTGCTTAACACTGCAAGGGGGGATTTATCAATATTTCTGTCAGTTTCTTCAGAAGTAATACACCAAGCTCAATGGAAGAAAGCAGGCATATTTATCCCATGATAGACTAGAAAGAATCGCACTTACTGATGTTGGTGTTTTACTTTTGGGGGGGAAAATAAGGAGAAAAAATAAATAGAAAAATGTCACCCTGCAATGTTAAGACGTCCTCGTTGGATCTGCCCTTGGATCCAGATCCAAACGGGCATAGAATGGCTTCACCCTTGGGTCACGCTCCACCGTTCCACCAAGTTTCATCACAATTGGTTCATAACATGCCTTGGCTTGATAACTTTGAGTAATCCTGCTAACAAACAAAACAACCAACAGACGCAGGCAAAAACATGACCTCATTTCTTTCACTTAAGGCTTCCTTGGCCTGCATTTGGCCTTTAAGTATTTGAGTTGCGGTTCACAGCCAAAATGGCAGTATGACCATCAAAAGAATGTTCAGTTCAAGTCCTGTTGATGTTCTTTGTAAACTGTAATATACACCAGTACTAGAAGGGTGCAGTAGATTTACAGTTCATATGAAAGTTAGATCAGACATTTAATTTATTTAGTTCTCCTCCCATATTGTCTGTCAAATATGTCAGTATGCTACTTGTGGTCTTGTGGTGTTTGTGGACTGAAAATGTGTTTTTTTTTGTCTGTAGAATCAGCTATCAGGAAACTTACTGAGGAAGTTTAAAAACAGCAACGGCTGGCAGAAGCTCTGGGTGGTCTTCACCAATTTCAGCCTGTTTTTCTACAAGACTCACCAGGTGAGGATCAGCGAACACACCACAAGCCCTCTCACATTCATCACCCTGTCAGCACTGCAACTGTTTACCCCGCCTCTCCACTTAAAAGCCTCGCGTCTCTGTGTAGAATGTTAAAGCTGTGTGTCACATCAGACGTTTACACACTTTCCCATGCAGTTTTTCAGCTCGCCTCATGCCGCAGAAAATGTTCTGTGCCTGTAAGAAGATAGTGTACAAAACTTTAAGCAAAAATGAATTTTATGAGCAGTTTCTACAACTGTGTGTGTGTGTTCTCCCCAGGATGATTATCCACTGGCCAGCCTTCCCCTGTTGGGTTACTCAGTCACCGTCCCCTCCGAGTCTGAAAACATCCACAAGGATTATGTCTTCAAACTGCATTTCAAGTCCCACGTCTACTATTTCCGATCTGAGAGTGAATACAGTTTTGAAAGGTAAACAACATTTTCATCCAGATGCATTCTCACAAAATGAATGTGACGTGTGGAGGACGTCGGGATTGATCAAAGCCCTTCTCCCCCCCTGCAGGTGGATGGAAGTCATTCGCAGTGCCACGGCCTCCTCCGGCCGCGCGCGTATCCTCAACAGCAAAGAGACCCGCCCCCACTGAGTTAACTTCGCCTCTTTACCACATGCTGTCTCCCTCGGGTGCCCTCTGCCCTCTGAGCTCAGAGCCCTAACTTCCACTCACGTCTGTCCCCCCCCGGACTCTTCGGTTTTCTTTTCTACACATATCTGGGACGTTTGTACATTGAGCAATGTCCATGCACATTTGGTGCTTTTTTTAATGCTTTAATGGTGACATGTCCGCTGGTTTAGACTGCATCAGAGACTGCATTTTTTTGGCATTTTTACTCAATTCTGAAACCTCTTTTTTAGGATGTCATTTTATACTGTTTTCTAATGGTCTGAATCACTTCACATTTTGTCATTGGTTGTTTTTACCGCAGAAACATTGATATAGATACCCAACAAACTTATCACTGCATTGAAAACAGCTGCTTTGAAAGTATCCTATAACTTCAGTGCCAAACTGACTCAGTGTCCTAAACTTGCTAATGATATTTTATCACATTGTTCATGAGGAGTGTTTCCTCAACCGTCAGTCATTAAACAGGCCACCCTTTAAACGTTAATACTTCCTTCCTGTTCGCACCTGGCCCAGCACAATGCATTCCTCTCAAAAACTGCAGAAAACGTCAACGTGTTTTATTGTATTATTGTCATAACTCTAGGATTGATCACAACGTGGCCAGGGTAGGTGCCATCACCACTAATGCCATTTCAAGTAAAGTGAATACTCCTTTGTTGGTCTTTGTTGTATGAAAACTTCTGGGTTTTGCCTTTTTTTAAATATTGTTATTATTATTATTAAGTCTGAAGTTCACCTTCTGCCGAATGAGAAAATGTAAGACGTGTTCATAATCATGGTATTATGAAGGTAACCGTAATGGAAAGCTTTAATGATTATGTGTGGAAAAAAAATATAAACATTCAGTTCCAAGCGCCGTTGCCCTCACTGGACTATAGGCTGCCTCCCATATGTAGAAACCTGATCTTTATTTGGGTCTAAATGAATGAAAATATGCATTTAATGGGGTTTTGCAGTGAAGTATTTCAGATGGAAAACCCACAGTTCTCTTTGGAATTGTGGCGATTTCCAGACGACAGAGAGCTCTTTGGAAATGAAAGCAATAAAAAAAAACCTCTAACTTAGATTTGTGTTCTGTGTGTTGTTTGGCAGCTCAAGATGCACAAAGGCATCCCAATGTTTTCACTAATACCACCACAGTTCACAGCTCTTCCGGCTGCGCTCCAGTGTGTTTACAGCTAGAACCTACAGATGGCACCAGAGCTTAAGGAGATTGGTTCAAGCACAGTGCTCTGTAAAGTACTGAAGTTCTGCTATAACGCAAGCAGCGTTTATGAGCCTGGTTTTGCCTCATGTCCTCTCATCAAAACATATTTATATTTTCCATTAATCTAGTAAATCATTTGTTTTGTCAATCCCAAAGAGGTGTTGATCGCTAACATAATTCACTGCTTGTGTTTTTCTCGCTCTTGTTTTAGAAAATCTAAACGTCTGTGAGACAAAAATGTGTGACATCACGTTTGTTGACAGTAGAAGGGAGTAGGAAAACATGCACGTTAATACTTTGATTATACTCTCATTAAGGCAATAAAGCAATTAGTTTCGAACATCATGTATATGCCACAACGCGATGGACTTTGCCATGAATTGAAGTAATATCCCTCTGAGTAAGACCTAGATTATGCAACTGCAAATTGGTTTATTTGGGCATGTAAACATCATAAAACACTTCTGCATCCATGCATTTCTTCATTCAGTGGACTCTCCTCATATTCCGATTATGTGACGTGTCAGGAATGTGTGGCTAACTGCTGGATTCTATAAATTACGTCCATGTAAATGTCTTACAATCTTGTCCTAACTGCTGTGCGAACAAATAATCCTCAATCACCCAATCCTCCTGAATCACTGAGAACCTTTATAGATGTTAAAGTGATACTTGTTTACTTGATACTTTTTGTTTCTTTTATGTAAGTTGTGGCATTCTGGAGATATTTGGCATTCTCTTACCAGGTCTGTAAGGCCTTTGAATGGACCCTTATGGATCTCTGTATCAAACGCCTCTAAATGTTTGCTACTCTACATGAAGTTATAAGTTCACTTCAAAACAAATATGTTCATTGCTGGCTCAGAGAGTGTTTTCCTCTGACATGGGACCATTCACAGGCCTATGGACATCATAGGTGAACGCCAAATATCTCCAGAATGCTGCAACTTACAAAATATTGTCAGTGGCCTAGTTTGGGCTAAATTTAGCAGAAAAGCTTATCAAAACCCACTAAGTACATCAAATAACTTCAGTGGCTCATTTCATTTACTTGATATTAATCCACCTTTGCTCTGGTTACTCTGTGAATATACAGTAAAAGCACTTCTGAATAATAATTTTTTTTAAAGCTTATTTATTTGACCAGTCACTAAGTAACTGACTAGCAGCTGCAGACGCGTAATAAACACGTCAAGCAGTGTTGTGAGAGTGAGAGTAAACGTATTGATTCAGCCATTCATACAGGCAAACGCTTTGCTGTTCAAAGTCCAGGCCTGAGGGCTCACAGGCAGGCAGGCAGGGGTGGGCAGGCTTCTCAACCGGTAAGGGGCGGAGTGCGCCGCGCAGAAGCCAGATTATACACCTCCTCCTGTCTGGCTCAGGACGTCCAATGAAGCGTACACAAGAGGATACACTATCATGACAACAGTAAATCCGACAGGAGAAGACACAGCTCCGGAATAATGCAGCTAACCTTCACTTTCAGAGGCGAGAAGCATGAGACCGAGGGCGCAGAGTGAAACAACAGCCACACCGCCGCGGCATGACCCAGCTCCAAACTCGTGGCGCGCACTAGTGAGGAATCGGTGGAGCGGATAAGAACCGGCAGATGATTTTCCTCTGAAGTTCTCTGTTTAGAATTCGCCGTTCGGTCGACGGGGATTAATGCGAAGG
>OMOW01101729.1:7243-24426 GCA_900312555.1 Lamprogrammus exutus | reverse complement strand
TTCGCAGGGCCAGAGCACGCCCGTCCTGTGTTTATTGACCACAATGAAGACATGCAGGTGCAGTTGGAAAACCACGTCCCAATTCTTCCTGCAGAGCAGAAACAGTCACACTACAAGCATTTTTTAAAGCACCAAAAGATGCATCATGAGTTTTTAAGCAAATACTTTGTACAGACAAGCATGTGTGTGTATGTGTGTGTGTGTGTGTGTGTGTGGGTGTGTGTGTGTGTGTGTGTGTTTGTGTGCGCGCGTACACATCTGTGAGTGAAGAAGGAGAAGCTGATAACTGTTCAGTGTAAGGATTCGGCTGGACATCCAGGCTGATTCATGTAATTAACTCCCCAAGCTCCTATACTTGAAGAGCTGCAGAGGGATAAATAATGTTCTTACTTGAAATATTGACACAAAACAAAATGGCGGAAGCAGTCCTATCTCACAATGTTGAAGATTTCTTTAAAAAATTCTGGAGTCTGGATGTGGATCCAGATTATCTCTGAGGGGGACTGAGGCTCATGTATTCCTTTTCTACTGTATACATATAAAGCCAATCTGATGAGCCATTTCAGCGTTAAGCTTGCCAAACTTACACACAGCTCGTAATGGCCATGCTGTTCTGCATAAAATACAATTTAGTGTGTTTATTTCTATTTAATTTAGCACAGAAGTAAGCAGGATTACCATTTTACACCGCCATGATATTGCCACATATTGTTCCTGGCACTAGGAAATCCCAGTTTTATTAGTGGCTGACTCACTCATGGGTTAATGGGTTTCACAAACCTAAGGCTCCAATAATTTCCACACATATGGAGCGATGTAATCCTTCAAAGGGAAATTAAATGCCACACCCTAACATTACATTTTTTTTCATATAACACTGGCTTGAGAGGAGCCTTCGGAATAACAGCAACATAGTCAATTGTGGGATGGAAATGGTGAAAATTGGGGATTAATGTGAATCAGTCCCATTTGTGTGTGCTGATACAACAAATATATCAATTTATGGCACTTTTAGACATACTTTTACTGAGTAACACATTTTAGAGCTTTGTCAAACATTTCTCTGCTCTCCAGGTTGTCCTGGAGGCCACTGTAGATTTTTCTGTAATGGTAGCTGAAAGATGTCAAACTTTATGCAGCCACAGACGACATTAGGGTTAATCTCAGTTAGCAAGCAAGAGTTCACCCTCTCATACTGTGTAGAAAGACGTTCAAATGGATAAGAATTGTCACAAGACATTTCCATCATGTCCAGCTGAGAACATGATGGAAAGTGAAATTAGAGTGAAATAAGACATAGTGATTGCTCCTGGGCACATGGGGAATGGATCTGCTTACCATACTACTGCCCTTAATTGGCAAGAAGCTCAACGTTTGACCCTTGGAGTCACGTTTTAAGATGTATGAGACAGTGGCTAATGCAGCGCAGACTGCTAAAAGAGCCTTTGCTTGGATTGATGAATTAATGGGCCCAAGAAACCTGGACATATGGACTTTCCCTGTGAAAAATCATATCCAACTTTAACAGGTCTTAGCCACGGCTTAAGCAGGTAGAGATAATGAGTGGTGTGGCCCATCCCTAAGAAAACACATTTCATCCACACTGAACACTGTTCTCATATGCCAATTGCCTTGATGTGGGACTAAAGCAAACTGCCAAGAGTTTCATATACAAAACTCCCAGGAAAAAGTATCCTAATATTTGTTAATTTGGCACTGCGAGTGTGTGAAAGGTTTACATGCCTACAGAGTTAATAGTTTAGACAGTGAAACTGATTAATTACTCATTAAAATTAATATCCATGCATCATTCATACAGCACTCCCTGTCATAGTGAGGCACAAATTAACCAAGTGAAATGATCTGGACGAGGTTTATGGTCACCAGAAACTAATCTCTGTCAGGCTACAGATCAAACATCAAAGTACAGATTGAGCATCTTCACTGTAACAGAGAGGGAAGTGAACTCTGTGTCTGCTTTAGAGTCCCTTAACGTCTTTTTTTCTGAATTCCATTCCAATCCAGTTATACACCCCAAAGATTGCACATAGTGTTGAGCAGAAACAAAGGGAATGATTTTCCCTATTAAAGTGAAATGCTCACTGTGTTACACTGTGTTACTGCCAGTCTCCATCACAGTACATTGGCAAGGGAGGAGGTGACGAGCCTGTATCTGACTTGCTGTGTCCGACCTATATAGCGCTGCAGACCAGATCCAACTGTGCTCCACACTGGTGACCCAAACCGCCTGTCATCAGGCACATGCACCAACAAATAGAATTTAGCTTTGTTCATTTGTTGTTATCTGTTACTAACAAAAATCTATCAGAAAGCTTTTTTTTTTTTTTATCAATTTGTGTCAGTTTATCAATGGTCAGTTCCTTTATGCTTTGCTAATGTTAATAATATACCACAAGTCCAGTTGCTGGAAGCTGCTTAGAAAGATAGCTCTTGCATGGCACCTAGTGGTATAGACACAGTATTACATTTGACCTTGGCTGGAGTTAAATATCATTTGGTTTTAATTCAGTTTTTCAATGTAAAAGCAGCAACATCACACGGCAAATAACACACTTCTAAGCTGCAGGTAATTTATCCATTTTTAAAAAATCCCCAAAATATTGAAGTATTGGTAGCAAAAAGTATCATAAGTCAAAGTACAATCATCTTTATTTGTATGGCCCAATATCATACACAATATCTCAAGAGAGTTAAATTATCGATACATTGATGTAAGTCATTTGTCATTTTATATTACAGCTGGTTTAGGTGGTGCTGGTTCCAAACCTTAATACTGTTGTTAATTAACCTTAAAACAAATCAGTGTCTTCTCACAAGCACCCGCCTATCTTAGGCTTCTATGAGTGAGCAGTTCATTTATACAGTAAAAAGAAATGATAAAGGGGAACATAAATTTAATGAACGTCAACTTTTGTATACTATGTATATTTTGTAGATACAAATGTTTGTATGTTTAAAAAAGTGCACAATCTTTTTTTTTTATATCTTTCCTATTCTTTTCTTCATCTCACAACCCTTCAAATAGCATTTTCTAAAATCAATGATAATAAAATAAGATTGATGTCTCCTATCTTAGAAGATTCAGAAATATAACTTGTCAATTATAAGAAAAACATACATACATATTTTTTTGTGTTAAATCGCAATGGAGTACAAGTATAAAGATGCAGTACATAGAAATACTCATGTTGAAGTAGACTAAAATTGAATTTAACTACAGCACTTTAGGTCTCTCAATATTGTTTTCAGACGCATTGTGAGATTTATGGGAATCTTCAGGCAAATGAAGGTCACAGAAAATTTGTTAACGGTCCAATAAACAAAAATAAAATCCTATTCATAGTCCTATGCTGTATAAGTATAAAGCAGCAAAGGGGAAGTTATTGCATTTCTCTTCTCCTTTGCTTGAGATTATTAAATATTATTAAATATTGAATTTATTTTCTGAAATAAAACTTTTGTCCTCATAACATATTCAGAGTTGTGCCTTTCATGACAGTATGATTGAATGAATGTGATACGTTGATATGTTTCATGTGCCCCCTGAACAGCACTATTTGCATTCCTCACAGAAACCACAAGGAACAAGTCATTTGTATAGCTGGCCATTTGAGATGGATGATGGCTCTTGGTGAGGCTGAACCCCTGTCAGCACTTAACAGCATTCCAGCCTGTTGTTTCGCCCAAACGCCCATGTCTGACTGGGCTAAAAACATTATTGCTCTGTTCTTGGTAGGTTGAAATTTTCAAGCACAAAGCACTTATTCATATCATAGCTGTTAAAACACTTACTGAGCTCTTGCTATGGTTATTCAGGTAGTCATTCATTTGCCATGTAGATTCCTCACCAAGCAAACATCATCTCAGGATATACTGTAAATTCTATCTTATATTTTGCTGGTTTCCTTGTTAATGGTGAAAATACACTTTTTCAGCAGCAATCCCATGTATGATCACTTCTGAAATCAAATCAAATTATCTCATACCTGTCCAACACATTTGAACATCCTGCTATGATGGCTGTTCACATGTGACTGCAATGAAACGTGGTATTTTCCTGTAGGCTACAAGCAACACATTTCAACACAGGAGGGCAGTGTGTGACAATTGGTCCACCTCTGTCTTGCTCCAAAGAACATATTCCCCTCCAAGGTCTTTCACTGTCTAGACAACTCGCAATTTTCCTCTATTTTGTGAGAGCGGGTGAAAAGAGTGCGCACATTTTAACCTGAATACCCGAAGCAGCTACCCCTTCACAGCTTATCCACTATTGTCTAGCCTGAGCTGATAAAAATTTGTCAACAAACCAAATGAAACTGAAATTGGACTTCAAGGAGAAACTACAAACACAGGGACATTAGTCAAAGCAGGCGGACAAATGTCAGCTGCTCTGAGGTAATACTCTCTGTCCCTCCTGGTCAAACACAGACGCTGATGGAATATTTTAAGAAGCAGCGGGATGTGTCCTGAAATCACAATAGATTACTGAGTCTATCCATTAAAGGTCATAAGTCACCTTTCATTTCATTCCATGCACTACATACCCCAAATTATTGACTGGACATCATAAACATGGCTGTCACACCATTCCTGATTTACCACACGAGTGACATGGGTTTGGATTATGCATGATGAGGTGCAGTATATTATATCATGACTACTGCACTTGGAAGGCCTTGGATCTTTCAGAAAGTGACATGGAATTTATGAGCTGGAAAATCAATAATTTGTACACATTGTTGTTATATTTTTAGCGTTAGTATCTTGGTGGATTCACAATGTGTAAGGTTGTGTGACAAGAGAAAGAAAAAGACTAATATGCATGTGGATGACATCTGAAGGCAGACATACAGTACATATTAGTTTTAGTGATTACTCCAAATGCAACTGTAACAAAAGTAATTGATTTCTATGATTTCAGCACACATACATTTTGCGGCTTTGACATGTGAATTTGTGCTGACAACCACCATCTCAGTCATTTCTTTTTGCCACCTGTAGCTATTCTAAAATAGTATGACAGCTGCTTCTATGTGCTTTATTTGCAATTTGTGAGCTAGTGAGCTTGTTAGCATGCTAGCTAATTTGTCCCAGCTAGAACATGCCAGCTAGTTTTCAGGATATGGATTATCTGAATTTAACACTTCCCTTTCTCTATGAAGTCATGTGTCTCAAGTTTGTTTTGTTTAGCCAACCCACCGTGTCAATACATCTGTCAAATTCCATTGAGGCTGAAGTCAAGTCAAATGTATTTGTATATCCCAATATCACATACAATGTCTCAAAGGTTCCCAACACAGCCCAAAGCTCTCTATGAAGACAAGGACAGCAGACAGAAGACAGCATAGTAGCCCGGAAATCTGGAAACAGCCAGTCTATGGGCCCCAGAGAAGAGAGATGGTCAGTAGGTATTAAGTAGTAGTAGTAGATATAAGACATTCAGAGGACAGTAAGAGAAAGAGAGAATCAGCTGCCTCATCCTCTGGTCTACACTCACACTGCCAGGCTAAGCTGAGCCTATCTAAGCCTAAATAAACCTGCGCTGGCTGATCACTCTCCTGCATTAATCCAATGAGTGAAATTTTAATGAAATGTTCTGCTTCTTAAAAAGTAATAGTACATTCCTTAAAAGGAATGATTTACTGTTTGAATATAGGCATCTAAAGTGTGCTACTACAGTAAACTCCACCCATGTGGTACTACATGTTGGGTAAAACAAACAGAATAATTTCATTTCCACTCAGGACAACTTCTTTCATGAACTTGGAATCAACAGCAAGTAGAGTCCATCCATCACACTCTTAAGGACAGAGTGACAGCTGAGGTGTGGGGGTGGGGAGAGTGATGGATTGAATTGCTTTGACTAATACGGGCTGAGGGAGACATTTCACGGTGGCCGTCCTCTCTACCCTCGCTATCCTGCTGCCTCTGCATCACAGCATCAATCCATCTCACACTCAGACGTCTCAAAGTCCCCACCCCCCACCTCACTCAGTCTCTCACTCACACTCACGACACACGTGCACTACAGAGTGGTTGGGGTATGACTCGCTGACATTTGCCAGGCAGGAAGGTGTTGTGAATGATAAGGGACAGAGGCATGACTGATTGCAAAAAACCCTTGCTGTGGCTCCATGGGAGACATCCATTAGACTGGAGGAGAATTGATGGGAACATTTGTCTCTCTACACTGAAATCTTCCTCACAGGAGTTCACATCATGGGGATTTTTTTGAAGACGGCTCAGCAGGGGTCAGGCCATTTTGTGCCCTGCCTTGTTCACTTTCTTCACCTCTGTAATTTACTGACTTTTCCTGCAATAGGGCTCTCTTACCATTAGGTGGCTATGTTCCTTCCTCTGCTGTGTCCTAGATGTCCTGTACTGTCCCTGAGAAATGCATCATGACATTTTCTTGTCGCACAATGTGTTCATCCATCCGTCAAGCCATTTCCATTGGACTGACATCATTATTTACACAAAATGCGGCTCTGCAAAGTCTTTTTAGTCTTGAAAATTGCACTCTTTCAGCAATTTAGGCAACACATAGCAGATTGTTTAAAATTGAATGCACGTTACCAGAATATAAACAATGCTAAATTCCAACTTTGGTCATTAAAATATTCAAAGATTATTCACTGAACCAAACGCTGGGTGTCATGGACTGGGATTTATATTATAATATAAGTGCTACTTAAGTTTATCATTGTTTAGTGACCAGGCTAATATTTGTTTCCAGCTATGTATGATAACTATAGTATTAGGTCAAATAGGTTTGTGTCCTAGTTTTAGGACAGGACAGTGGTTAAGGGCATGCGTTCATTTGTGTATGTATATCAGCAGTACACGTGATACGTCAGTTCAACTATGTATGCATTTACATGTGGATGTATATAAAGGAATTTGTTCGTGCAGTCTCATCTACTAATTTGAGCAGGTTCTTTAAATTTTGCCATGAATCAAACCATCACTGCTACATTAAAGCTTTTTTGGCCAATTTGGAGAACTCCTCAGACATTAGTTCGTGTGTGTGTGTGTGTGTGTGTGTGCAGCCATGTGCTGACAGAACATCTTTACACTTGCTGACTAGCTGTGAACAGCCGTCTTTGGTGTCAGTCAACACTTTTCTCCCACTCATCTCATGTGATGCCATGACTTTGGTGGTGATCTTGGAAATGGAAACATGGGCAAGGCCCCCACTGACTTCTCTCCTCAGTGACAGTGTGTGTGAGTGGGTGTGGGGCTGTGGGGTGCTGAAATCTGATGTCTGCTGCTGGTCTTGTGAAGAGTGTGACGTTGCAGGACGGAGGGAGGGAAGATTCTAAAGTAAGATTCTCAGTAAGAAGTCACACTCACAGGACTTATCTCCTTGGCAACTCTTCAACTTCAACTTGAACCGAACCGAAATTCTATCTCTGTTTCCTTCTCTTTCATTAGCTGTCTCAAAGTGAATGTGCCTTTGAATGGAATTATGTATTCTGTCTGGGTGCTCCAACCAGAATTGCCTCTTTAATTTCATCTTACTTTGGGCAGATCTGAAACAAATCAAATATTGTTGTCAGCATAAACATAGGTAACCTTGGTTTACAATGTCCTTTTTGGACCATGCTGAATTTAATGTCCCCTACTTGAAAACAAGCAAAATATTCTGAAATCCAATAAACCATCAGGCATTAAAGACAGTTCAGTTGAGCAATGAAACTTCAGAAATTAATAACTAGATCATTTCTCATTTGAATATATAAAAAAACAAGATCTTGAGATTTGGTTGAATTTCAGTTTTTTGCAGAGTGGTAAGATCAGGCAAGAGGGGTCCCCACAGCCAGACACGATGTGAAGTGTGAGATAGAAAAAGCTTGTGTGTTTCTGGTGGCCAAGAGGAGAAGGGAGAATTTAACACGTTATTTTTGTCCTTCGACACTGCGTGCCCTCTGCCTGCCATCATGTGCCCAGTGGCACAGAGCTAATGATGTCATCATTCCAAGCCATCTCTAAGCTGGACCTTGTAGCCTTTGTGCATGTGCTGGGGACACATAAGTGATGATTTGTGTTGTGCAGCTGTGGGCATGACAAAACAGCCTCTCAGCAAGATGTTTGAATGCCTAAGTGCTCTAAATGCCATTCTAGAAATCTCGATGACCGACCTTTGCACTGCTTAAAAACACCACCACTACATTTTTGTTTAATTTGCATTGACAGGGCTTTGAGGAGAGTGAAACGGTGAAGAAGTGCCTTGCTCTGAGCTCAAATGGCTTAATATTTGCCGTTTCATATGGGAATCAAAACATAGCTGATGATATATGGCTGGGTTAAAACATAAAACATCCTCAGATGCAGCAGATGACCTCTGGCTGATGCAATAGCTGTCATTTGTCTTTTGCCTGTCAAAACACAATTCAACATTAAAAGCAAAGGCAGTTTCCTTTGATGTGAATGGTGAGGGTCCTCGCATCTTCAAAACTCTGTGATGAAACAGGCAGGGATATGTAGCATCTCTTGTTCTAATCTAAGTGAGCCATTATTTTCCTTCAGCTGCTGTGGTGAGGGAGGCAGCTGTTAGAGAGTAAGGCCCGTCAATCACCCTGTCCCTCTATCAGCTGACAAGGTCATTTGGCTTCATGTGACATCCACATCCCTCCATCAGCAGATTACAGCTGATTTGGCGTGTTCACATGTTCTCATAAAGTCTGACAGCACAATATGATACAGCTAGCTACGCCACCATCCACATCCACATATTCCAAGAATATTTGCACATTTTAACAGAGTCATCTGTAACTTGAATTTGTGAATCGCAGCTCTCAATGAAAGTCCCAGGATGCATTTCAGCCTGTCAATCAAAGCGGATCTATTTTTGCATGTGCCTGAACTCCAGGGACTTCTGCCGTCACTGAGCGCACCAAATGAGTGACATCTTCACAATGGTTTCTCTGCAGTTGTGGCCAATCCATGGCGGATTTTAGACCCACTTCACCTGCAGATCGTCAGTGTGAAATAGATGATCATTGTGGTCCATCTTGTACTATATGCTGATGTACAGTATAAGGTGCTGCATTATTCATGCATTGTATACTGTGCTTTCAAATCATTTAATTAGTGGACCATTTTCAAAATGCATGTCAGCTCCATACATGATGTCAAGTAGCTCTCTCAGCACTTCCCATTGTTTGCATTTCCAGATATGTGTTTTTGGATATTTGTGTAAATTCAGTCAGATATTTTTGCTAAATCCATCATATCAGAACATTCTGTTGTCTTAGCAGGACAGGGCAATTCTTATTTAGGTTACTTTTTAGGTTACTATTTTGTGTCAATATTTTTGGATTTTACATTCGTTATGATTTTATAAGGTACACTGTTGAGTGCAGTACAGATTTTTGAATGGATGGTTATTTTTAGTATCTCATTTTCTGCCTGCATTATAATACATGTGTGATACACGTTTATGCCAACTGCAGGGGGCAGTGTTGCAAGTGTGTTATGTGATGGAGAAGGACACAAAATGAACAGGGCATTAATCAGCATTTTGTAATAAAGGCTGAATTTGAATTTACAGTAGCAAAAGTTTGAGCGACAAATATTTCTAATTTTATTTTTCTTTAAATAGCATCAATTTAATTGGATTTTTTAAAAGAGAAAGAACACAAGAAACTTTATGGATGTGAACTTTGGGGTATTTCCCCTAAAAACAAATCATATAAATACAATGCTTAATTAAATGGAATTCTCAGTGCACTAAATTGAAACCCCATTTTTTTAAAAGCCAAACATAGGCAATAATCAAGTTTACAATTACAAGTAACTATTTATGTATGCCTCCAAAAACAATCACGTTGTCATTTCTGAGCTTTGGTGAGTATGTTCTGCACTTTCAGTAAGGTACTTTTAGTAGACAGCTTAGTAAACAAAAACTACAATGGGGGAATAGACATTACCTGTAAATAACCTGCTTTTTTAAATGAGTAAAAGCTAAATCATGCCTTAGTTTATCTGTGAGAGTAGATGGCAGAGCAGAGTGGGATATGAGAAACACGTGTTGTCTCAATCTGAAGCCTTATGGGTCATATCTGTGGCTCTTGTACTCCCATTTGCAGTCATGTGTGGGGGGGTGGGCTGCTGGGTGTAAAGACTGCCCTTCACTTCTGTTCCTCCACAAACCTACTGTGTGTGTGTCAGTCTGAAAGAGAGAGAGAGACAGAGAGAGAGGTAGAGAGAATGAATGAATGAATGATGACATGACATTGCTATTCAGCTGTGTCTCAAAATTAAAGGGATTTCACCAGAGGTAAATAAGATTAGATGATTCTGAGGTGTGTGTGGGTGGTTTGGTGGGGTCGCAGTATGCTACTTCTGACACAGCCTGTCCATTTGGAGGGTAAATGTGCTTATACCTTTTCTGAATGCCCACACCGCACCAGAAGGCAGAGCAAAACATTTTGGAAGTTTCAAGAATTTGTCTCAATGTTGAAAAGTCAATGTTAACTGTTTTACTTTTGTGTTCACAAATCTTACTGCTGTAGATAAAGTTTACCACTACCACAAAAACCCCAATAACTTAGATTTAGTTGTTGTAAGGTGTGGTTTGGCCCTGAATTAATTGGTCTGTGAGTCAATTTGAGTGAGTTCTGTTCTTGTCATATGAATTTTGGATCTATTCCCCTGACGAATCACTGTTGCCTCGCTATGGATGTCATGTGCATGTTGAATTAGCAAATATGTGCTTTTGATTATGACAAGGTCTTATTGTGTGTAACAGCTCATTGAGAGTTGTTAAGGGTTTTAAGGGAGTAAAGCATTTCTTTACATTTGAATTATTTAAAATACTTATGGATCAAGGAAGATACTTTTTTTTTTACCCTTTTAATCTTTAAAACCAAGACCACATTTGAGTATATACAGTACATCTCTTCAAATGCCAAATATATTAATACAGTGACACACATCCAATTACATTCCACAGAACAAGGCTACAGTTTCAGTGACATAGCAGAAAACCTTCAGACTGAACTGCTGACACAATGCATAGATGGCAGCTAAATCTGGTGGTGAGAAATGCACAAACTCAGGCATCATAGGCCAAAGCTAAACCATGAGTACCACGTAAGCACAGGTAACACTAAACCTCTACAAGATCAACCGAATATCATTTCAATTTGCCCCGGTAGTTGGCAAGGATGGGAAGGTGTACGTTGGTGGCTGACGAGGCATGGAGAGTCCAGTCTGACCCTCTATGTCTAGTGGCCAGCAATGTGAGTGGAAAGAGTGAAGAAGGTTATCACTCATTTGTGCATCTACGGTTTTCTCCATCGACTTAATGTCTGTTCAGCCACATTTCTCTGTCTGTCTCCTATTCCCCACTATACTCGTTTTTTTAATGCATGTTTTCTTCTTTCTCTCTCCATCTCTCTCTCTCTCACTCTCTCCCTCTCTCTGCCTTGGTTTCTCTTTTTGTCACCTGCTTTTGCTCAAGCTGGGAGATGACACAGTTAGGGAGCCATGGTTAATCAGAGCTCATCCTTGGGGTGTGAGCATGTAGCTATGTTTGTATGTGGTATCTCTTCACACTATCTTGATTTTTGCAGAGCTTAGAATTACTCTTCCATAGCCATCTGTCCAAGCGTGAAAGGGATGTAGATGTTTTGGTTGCTTGATGGTGATTAAAGAGCATCATGCATGCCGTGCAAGCGCCTAAGTTCAGTTCACTTTCAACTGACTCAAAAAATAAACAGCTTGTATCCATCACACTTTAGTAAATTAATAATTCACTGCATACGGAAAAAGATTAAAAATGATTTGAAACCACCAGTCCATGTACATTTTGTAACATTAACAAAGAAAGTGTCATATTTCATGAGATTTTGATTAATATAAAGTTCAAAAACGTCACCCTTCAATGTTAATCATTTCACTCTAATAACTCTCAAACTGGATATCAAGTCAAGTCTACTCTGATTTTCAGTCCGATGAACACACATTCAAAGCCAGTTTTCAGCATTTCTTAGGGTATTCACAAACTACAAAATAGAGAAAACCAAACATTGTCCTCACTTTGCTCCATCGCTTTTGTTGTTATTGTTGTTGTTGTTGTTGTTGTGTGTGGCAGTGAAGTTTTGGTTTCTGTTGTACTATAGATGCCACTTATAATTTCCATAATCTTCATAATATTCAAAGCACAGTGAGATTGTGTGGAAGTAGGAATAGTTCTGATAAAGTAGTATTCAATTTTATTTTAAACTTTCGGTCTGAAAGCTCTTATGGTCATCTTGATGCACAGTGAAGGTGAACCCATAGGCTTTAAGTTCACTCTTTACAATGGTTCTAAAACAATCAGGTTAACTTTTTCCTCATCTCGCCCACCTCCACTGGTTAAATTAGCTCAAGAAGAAACCCTCCCCACAGCAATGAAGATTCCTGCTGCTGTTACCAGTATTAACAGTTTTGGCAGCTGTATAGCAGCAGAGAGAATGCCGAGTGACACTTTCTTAAATTGTTGTTGTTAAAAAGTTGCATTCTGCCCTTGGCCGTCCAATTGTTAAGGTCAGGTTACCATAAACTAGCATGAGCTGTGAGCAAAAGTCCTTCGCTGAAGTGAAAAGACTGTGCTAGGGTAAACCTCTCTTATAACGCTATAATATTCGCCACAGCAATGTGTTTGGGTGATCCTTTCCACTGTGTCCTTGGCTGACGGAGGACCCCTGTCTTCCAACTTACTCCATGTCCTGGTGCAAGGCACACTGCCCAGAGTCCCAAATGTCAGTGTATGGCTTAAGAAATGACAGCTGCCGCTGTATCTTGAATGTCCACTACCACATCCACTACCAGCGTTGAGGTGACATTTGCAGCAGAGGCTTCTCAACATCCTGCTGCCTCCTTTCTCTGTTTCCACCATGGCACCCAATATCCTGCCCTGCTGTGACCATGAATCTACATAGGGTATTAGTCTGCTTACCAGGCCAAACATCATGCTGTGTTTGGCATTCATCATTTATTGATGGACTGTCCATTAATTGCAGCAGGAGTGTGCTTAGTTTTTTTGCTGTCACACTGGCTTATCCATGGGGAAGGCCCTCCTACTGAGTGCCCACATTTACTCAGCTCACTGGGAGCACAACTGTTGACTTATAATGGTTATGACACACAAAAAATAACCTGCAGGGTTTTTTCTCTGTGCACTTTGTTAGTATTCCACTCTGTGCTTCACTTCTTCCATTCTTGCTGCACTGAAACCATGGGTGGGTAGAGGTCAGAACTGA
Source organism: Lamprogrammus exutus (assembly GCA_900312555.1). Classification (NCBI taxonomy): domain Eukaryota; kingdom Metazoa; phylum Chordata; class Actinopteri; order Ophidiiformes; family Ophidiidae; genus Lamprogrammus; species Lamprogrammus exutus. The sequence continues at coordinate 11,155 of OMOW01101729.1, read as the reverse complement.
AATAATTAAGCATTGAAACAGAGTGGATTTGACTGGTGTGTGTGTATGGCTCATCAACTTCTCTGGTTGGAATTGCACTTAATGAATATCGAGCAACGTGCAACACACAGTACCTGTCTAGCATTGTAGATTGGGAGGAGAGGTATAAGAAATGCACAATTTACAGTACATATCACAGTACATATAATGTTACACAATCAAACTGACATTGAATCACATTTATAACTAATTAGAAGTCCAGTGAAGATTGTGTTTCTGCCTTGTTGTAATCAAACTAATCCTCCCATGTGTTTCCTACTGCATTTTTTATCTCCATTTATAACGACTCACATATCCTCATTCACATCTAATCTGTCATCTGGGGGGGGATTAATTTGAGGGGTTTCAGGGATTTTTTAAAGCAGCTGCAGTTAGACAGTTGGTTAGAAATAGCCAAACAAGGGCTGTGATGGCTCTTAAGTTCTTGATGTCACCCTGATTGTACTTTAAACCAAATGAAAATCTGGGAGCAAATCATTAAAGTAAACCTGTATTAATGCTGTGTCTAGACTGATAAGGTCACTAAAACCGAAGCACTGGCTTGTTTCTCTCATGTGATTAATTTGTTTTACTTTTAACACTTTGCTTACTTGTCATTGACGTAAAGACTGAAAAATCAATTTGTGTAAGCAACTGTTGATAAAGCAAGGCTCTATCCATTCCTGATGTGGACACTCATGAAAAATTGTTTTCCTTGGGCTTTGAGTGTAGCACTAAGTGAAGGAAGGAGAACATGGGAAATTTTAGACAAAAATGGAGTGTAACTTAGCTGGTATAGATCTGATAGCCTAGAGGAAATGTTGATGCCTAAATACCAAATGTTGCCAGTGTGAAGTGGGAGGGATGAGTTTTGAGCTGCAAATTCTCATGCATCCTCTTTCAGGGGGGAGTAGATTTGTTCCAGTTTATTGTATTCTTTGATATTCTAGAGAAATTGCCAATTTAAGTGAAACATTCCTCTAATGATGTGTAAGGATCTTCTGAGTAGAGTGAAATATCATCTGCATAAGACTAATTGTATGTTCTTATTGTGCAGTCTCTTGTGACAGTGAGTGTAGGTTCAAATTGTTCAAAAACGATTGAGGACAGCATGGGTTTGTCACAGGAGGAATATAGATTACTGTAGAAAGTATAAAAGCTGTTGTTTATTTTCTTGTGGATCCCAGACAATTTCACCAGCAATCACAAAAAATCTAAAATTATTGTGGGATTTAAAAACTCACAATCTGTGTATGAAAAGGCATGGTTTTAACTAGTTGAGCTTGCTAGAATTTTGTTTTCAATGGAATCACACTGTAGATGCACACTAAGAGGTTGCCGGAAAAGAAATGGGGGGGGGGCGGTGAGGAACAAGGCTTTAATGCAGTTGTGCATTAATTGATCAGATGGGAAATACAGCAGTAGGAGTTTGAGGGAGAATGATTGTCTCAATAAATTACAGTTTAGTCCATTTAGAAAGCCATAGTGTAGTTGTGGTGTTGTCTACAAGCAAGTATATGGTTATTGCTTGTTCCGCTTTCTTGGAGGAAGGAATAAAGTGCTTTGTGGCATTTGTTGATCACTTGTGGGTGTTGATTGTGAAATCTAAACAAAGTGCCTTGCATTTCTTTGCCTATACTATGATCTGATCTTTTTGTTGAAAGTGAGAGGATTTTGCAAAGATGTGGTGAGGCCCTTTATCTTTCCAGATGCCAAGATGGTGAACATGGTGGAATGTAATTTTATTGACTGTGACCGGGGGCAGATTGTATATTTCTACCCATCTCACACTATAAACATGGAAACATTAGATTCCTTGGTTGTACTCTTAATGTCAAATATTTTCACTTGACTTTGAGAATTATTAGACTGATATCAAAAAATGTTACATTCATAGTAGGACTTGAACTCAAAATATCCATTTGCAAAAACATAACCAGTTGCACTATTACCACGTAATATTGATTAGAGCCAGTTTGCCCTGTGTTGTCATGAATTCTTTGATCAGTTATTTTGGGTTGTCCAGAACATCTGTGATGAGATAAATGACAAAGTTTTAAAAGGTGGAATTAATTCACATCTAAATTATATGTTTGTGAATTTGTTGATGGTGAACATGATCATTTTCCTGGCTGATAAATTAGCCATCTGACATATAATGTCTATTACATAGAAATACTGAATATTTTCAGACAGTTTAACACTGAAAATTGCTGCTAAGAGACCTCTGGGATCACCTTTGGGGATTGAACATCTGTGTGACTACCCTTAGCAACAGCATGGTCATTATATCCACTTGTGTCACTACTCTAGTTGCATTTGAATGTGAACCATCTCCGTTTTAAGTATCTGTGCTGTAGTCTGAGTTTAGTAAATAACTAGCTGACACAGACAGAGCAGAGGGAATGTGTAATTTTGCTTAATTTATACCTTTTTTTAAAGCTCTTCCAGAGTTACATACCAGTCAGCTGTGAGGGTCTCAACAAGTGAAAATACAATAATGAAAAGTAAGTAAGTAAGTAACGCTCTACTACAATCGAAGGACTAATATTGCAAATAATGGTCACTCATCACTGGGAAAGATCTACAATACATTTCAGTAATGTCTCTTGGATGCAGCTCAATGATCCTAAAACATTCATTTTCTATTCTTAATGCATACGGTTTACTGACTATAGTGTGCATGTGTCAAACAGTAGATGGACCTCCTACCAAATCAAGAAACAAAGTCAATATCTGCTGTAATGTTGAAATTAAAATAAATGAGGTAAATTGGGTGTATTAAAATACGTATGTTTCGACCCATATCACACTATAGATATGGAAAACATTCGATTCTTGGTTGGACTATTAATGTCAAAATATTTTAGCATGACTTTGAGAACTAATAGATTGAAATCATGAAAAACTAAATTCGATTTGATGTCACAATCTCTTTATGAAAAACACTTTACTAGCCGAGCTACCACAACTTATAACTGTGTGCAGCTTGTTACTGATTGAGCATTTTGGAGGATTAAGTGCACAGTAACATATGCATTTAAGACAGCAAAATGATCAACAATTTTGTTGAATTTTATTCATTTCAAAGGAATCAAGTTTGACCCTTGACTCATTGAGTTTCCCTCTTTTCAGTTCTTACTTATTTATTCATTTGTTTGTTTGTTAATTCAGGTTCCATTTATTGTTTTCTCCTCTTTGACTCTCTGGTCTGTTTCTTTACCAGCAGAGACAAGTGACCTACTTGTCTCAGCAGACACACACCACATGAGGTGGTCTCTAACAACTGATTCATGGCAAATGTGATATGAAAAAATGAAATGAAGGTGTCAACAGAGATGAACTGGTGATGAGAGTTCTGAACAAAATGTCTCACACTCACACATAGGCACAGAGACATTACAGGGAAATACCAGCAAACATTGTGAAAGGGGGAGGTTAGCACCTCCCCCTTTGAGAACCGCTGTTTATTTGAGAAACTATGATCAACACTAATCAACGCTGCATATAGTAAGGCAATTAGTAAGTGGCTCCTTCACAGTAGTAGTTGTGAAGGAGCCACATAACAACTACTATTGTGTTGTGAAGTGTATATACAAGTGTGTTGTAATATCACAACACTGTTTAGCCTCTGGAGAAAAAAATAATAATCAAAAAGCCCCTTGGAAAACAGAAAGACATAAATCAGCAATGATTTAAAAACATCAGCAAAAAACACTAATGGATTTTTATTATTTTTTTATGAATACATGCCGACTGATGAAGATCTTCTTTGTTGTTTTGATGACACAGCTGCCCTTCATAGCGCAAAGCATTACTGGTAATGTCGCCGTATCATTAGATCGGAAGAGCGTCGTGTAGGGAAAGAGTGTAGATCTCGGTGGTCGCCGTATC
>OMOW01101726.1:0-11861 GCA_900312555.1 Lamprogrammus exutus | reverse complement strand
AAGTGAACAAATCCTAAAGGTGAACAAATCCTAAAGTGAACAAATCCTAATGACGGAGGAAATTGCGACAGATTTGGCAAAGGTCCTGCAGTGAAGGACCATGGGTGAATCCCAAATGGAAGCAAAGACACGTGAGTCCCGTCTTGCCGTATCATCTCATTCTTGGAGGATGAAGGGAAATACTGGTGCCACAAACATGCGGGGGGGGTCGTACCATTAGGAAACAGAAGGTGAGGGTGGAAGGAAAATGCAGTGTTTTCATAACATTGTGTTGTTTTGAAGATTGATTATTGTGTTTTATCAATTTAAAGAGAGCACAATCCCTCTGGTTTGGATTAAAAAATGATATCAGACCTGGGGAAAGAATGGGCCGAACACAGAATCAGCAGCACCACTTTGCCTCAGGTCCAGGATCACTGGGACCGCTGCATTATTAAACAGAGGTTTGGTGTTACTGCAGCAGATACGCCATTGAAAAATCAGTGAGTAAAATACATGGGTGCCTTCTTCTCCCCCTTTGTTCTCTCTCTCTCCTATCCTTCAACTCTGGGAACTCAACAGTCATTGTCCATCCATCCATTTTTCCACTGCTTATCCGGGTCAAGGTCGTGGAGGCAGCAAGCAGCTCTGGCCACGTTCTCCAGCTCTTCCTGGGAGATCCCAAGACTTTCCAGTGCTGATGGAACATACGATCCCTCCAGCGTATTCTGGGTCTGCACCGTGGTCTCCTGCCAGCTGGACGTGCCTGAAAACGTCTCGCTGGGGAGGCGTCCAGGAAGCATCCTGACTAGAACAGTCTCAAATGCGAAGGAGCAGCGGTTCTACTCTCGAGCTCCCTCCTGATGCCTCCTCACGCTTAGGGACCTGGTCCTGGTCCTGGTCCTGACACCCTGCGCAGAAAACTAATTTCACCCGCTTGTATCTGCGATTCATTCGGTCACCATCCAAAGCTCGTGACCACAGGTAAGAATCGGAACGTGTTTCCATCTGTAAACTGAGAGCTCTGCCTTCAAGCTCGCCTCTCTCTTCGCCGCGACAGTTCGATGCAGCGTCTGCGTCGCGTCAGTCATTGTCTATTTGGGGAAACATTCAGCGGGGGGTACGGCAGCTGTTACAAACAAGCCTGAGATGACTCGAGTGGTGAAGGCAAAGTGACAATGTTCTACATCATCTGATGTCACCTCCTTTTCTTCAACATATCGTTTAGAGAGAGAAGTCTATAAACGCGGCAGGTTGTTTCACTGCTGGGGTCAACGGTTTGGATTAATAATTCATACGGCTGGAGCAAGGTTACAATGGAATGAGTGAAAGGGAACAGAAGTAGACCCAACACAATTAGGATAAATCGATAGCAGCTATAAAACAGGAATGATGGCTTCCAAAAGTAAAGATTTGACAGGCTCAGAGAATGATTGTGAACATAAAAATTCCTCAGGTATTTGATTGGAAAATCAATGGATGGAAGTTAATGGTCCCACTTTGCAATATCGGGGAGGAAATACCATATGTCGTGAAGGTGGTAGTTTTCCTCTGAGCGATGATAAATCAGTGGTATTCAGTGAAAAATAGAGAATAACGCTCACGTGCTTTGCTGCGGCTCAAACTCTCCATAATGTGCATCTGCTGCTCGCTCACGAGCCCATCACTACGCCTCAAATCATCAAATCACTCTCACCGTGTTCACACCTCACACAAACAGGCAAACTCATCAGGCGATTACACCACGCCGAGGTCAGCGCGAGAAATATACTGGACCCAGAGGCGCCAGAGATGAGGGCGAGAGAGCAGGCGGGCTGCGTAATATTTTGCCTTTTACGAGGGATATAAAACAAGACAAATAGCATAAGCGACTCTGTGTACTCGATAACGCTCCGTCCTCTCTCTGAGCTGAGGGGTCACGCTCAGATCCACGTCCAAAACCTTTTGTTTGAATGAGGTAAAATTCACCAGTGTTTGCGGCGGCGTTAAACACAAGGTCAGCGATAGTATCCCAGATTACTCAGAAATTACTTTAAACGTGGGCGTTTGACCCTGAACGCCTCCCTGGATTCGCTCCAGCTTACAGGCTGCAAAGCTGCTGAAAACAGCATATAGGGGAAAGTACGATTCCAGCCCCTGACCCATGTAGCAATCAATTCTGCTCAAAATCTCATCAACTGTTTGCACAGAGCTACTCCTGTTTGCCTGAGTGAGTTGTTTTCAGCTGCAACCGTGAGGAGAGGAGGACGCAAAAGTAATGGAGACCCGGGGTGAACGCGGTCCTCGAGTCTGAACCGCAACAGGGGTGAAAGCCAAATGGACAGCGGCTGCTCGACTGCATCAACACACAGATTTCCAATTAAGGAAGTACAGAAAAAGGTGAAAACAGACAGAATGGTCATGATTACTGCAGACAATATGTATTTATTGTACATAATTGTAGATATAGTGTACTGATTATGTAAATGTACCAATATTTCGGAAAGTTACTGATCAGGCAGAGCTGGCAAAACAGACGGCGAATCGGCTCAACTTTTACGCCACGATTAAGCAACGTGAGCTGTACCTATAACGTTAGTTCTTATAACGAAAGCGCTTTATTTGACCTTTGTGAAAGCGGCGTTACACGAATATAAAGAAACGACAATAACAGAAGGGCAGAGGGCCTCAAAACTGACAGAGTGCAGCTTTAAGTGGTGTTTGCTTGGATGTGCATCTTTCCATTACAGTCCGATGCAGTTAAACATTGTGACGTGACACCCAGAGCTAAACTCACATTTATGTAACGGCTTTCAAAGGTGAGTGGATTTTGTCCTGCAGTTCTAATTTATTCAACCTTACGCCTACTTGCTGCACGGCTGAATGAGTTAGAACTCATCACGAAAGCATCAGCCTAAAACTTCATATGCAAACGTTGTTGTTTTTTACGCCTCCCCCGCTCGTACGTGCGTGACAGCAAAGCAGCTTTTTAACAATCCAACAATGAAAGCGACTGATCTTCTCTTATACACAGCACATTAACCACGTGTGCGCGGACGTAAACGCTGCCTGTGTCGACTCAGATTTGATTTAGATATCTCTCAAGTCGTTTCTACCTCACGGCTGTTTGTTCTAATTAACTTGTGAGGGAGAAAATGCTTGTTTCCTTTCCTGTTTTCCCTCTCTTAGGCACACACACACACACACACACAGCACACTGGGTGAATTGTAAGAATGCTCCCAACAGGGTGAGTCTGCAGGGGGCTGTGTTTATATAAAGAATCAGGAAGACTTCAGTCATTATAAATTCTATTGAAGTGAGTGAGAGTTTGGCTCACGCAGTCCAACACTGAGAAACATTCAGAGCAGAGAAAATAACATAAAATGAGAATATTAAAGATACAAATCATCTTCCTCTGGTCAGATTCACACACACACACACACACACACACATCTGAGTTATATTTTTTGCAGACAACAAACAGGAATGCAAAAATGGACCTGCGAGGTCGTCTAATGCCTCCGCGACTGGGCTGTTATGTAATCAGGATTGAGCATCCGGCGAGGCGGCGGTCTGAGAGACTCATTAAAGCAGGTTTACTGTTTACACTCCACAATTCAATGAAGGAAGATGTTTCCATGCTTTAATGGCCTGTTTGATTAATCAGTGTGTCCAGGGGTTTGTGTTTCAGCACGTTAAGCTTTGCACTCCTCTCGTCTTCTCCTCTGGCCCACAGGTATCGCAACAAACCGGATCTGTCATAGGAACGTTCAGGTTTGCCCCACATGGCCTTTTTTAAATTCAATTATAAGCTTTGGGAAGTCGCTGAACTGAATTCTCATGACAATTGAGCTGAATTCATGGGGAGTCGATGGTATGATTATGGAGCAGAGACCTGGACGGTGCTTCACTGTTGTGTTCGAGGCGTAGCGAACATACCGGCGTGTGTTTGTGAGCGTTTCCTGTGAAGTAACGCGGAGCGATGCTGCTTGCGAGTGGTGAGTTTGGTTGATGCAGAATCATGTGGTGAATCTCTCTTTGGAACACAGAGGCTGGCACACACTTCATCCCTGACTCGCATCGTGGATTTACATTCCTGAATCTGTTCTTTCCCTGTGAGAAGTTAGAACAGAACGTTTCCTGCACGTGTATTTACAGATGTTTATTTCATCAAGCGTGGAAATCACGACTGAACGCAAGATCTCCAATTTGCAGGAACACCTTGCTGCTTGGCTTTGATGCCCGGCAATCTAATGTGTGTGTCGTCCTTATCTGAGGTCCTGAGATACTGACAGTGTTTGGCAAAGAGAAGCTTTCAAAGCCTCCCTGGAGGACGAGGCTGTGCTGTCGCTCTCACAGCAGACTGAGAGCGTTTTATGTGCGCTCGCTCGCTTTCAAGTCCGGGACTATTTTGAGAGCACTTGTAAAAAGTGAAATTTTACAGCCCACGTTGCACAGCTGTATGAGTGGGAAGCGAACGCTCAAACGCTCGCATCTGGACCGAGTGTGTTGCAGCTTTGATTCTCGTAAACGTCAGATACTCGATTACCTTTTTCTTTTTAAACCTCCGCCAAGGACGTTGTGTTCTCGATCATGTGTGTCTGTCTGTTAGCAGGATATCAAAATTCCTTCCTGCTATTCACGTTCATCCATACAGGCCACGCCCAGTTTTGTGTGTGTGTGTGTGGCTCCTCCTACATTTTTGAGTCAATCGTCACAGGATTTTACATGTTGAATGTCTGGACCAAGCTGATCCAGATTCTGATATTCGTTATCATTTTTGCTATGATCGGCTGCCAAAGTTGAGTGGGCGTGGCCCGTTCATCAAAAGTGTCATGGCAGGACTGCTCGGCAATCATTTCAATCATTTTATTGTATAGACAGTATGTTGTTATATATGCAACAATTTAATTTAATTTTTCTGTTTATGACTTAAACTACAGGCGATATCTACGTCTACTCTGTATGAGAATCAAAAAACTGAGTGAGAGCTTCATTCAAATTCAACGTATTGTGTTGATATTGAAAAGTCTAATGCACACATATACTGTATGTTGAATAGCACAATTCATGCAGAATGATCAAGAATATAAATTAGGTGGTGTGTATCTCGTATATTCAAGGTCTCATGTTGTTGATTTTGAAGCTCATCATTGTGGAAATCAATGACAGATTTATAGATCGGCGTCGTAAATGTTCACAGTCTGGTGTAATTTGGTTCTTCTGAATATCCTACAGCTCTGCCAAACATTACATCTGGAAGAACAAGGGTTTCAAAGTGGTGACACAGGTTCATTTAACGTTTTTACAGCACAGATGTAACTGGCGATGATAGAATAACAGTCGTGTCGCTGTCATCATGTCACGGTTCTCTGTCTCGTCACGCTTTTAAAAGCCGCCTTTTCTCAGAGTACCTTAAGGGTATTTTGTGCTCATTTCAAGTGCTACAGAGACAGAATACTCATTTTTTGTCTCTGTGAGAATTTAATATGAGCATGAAATATATATTTAAGGTAAAGCCTCTGGGATCATAGTGAGGGATTCGATTGAGCTCCATCGGAGAGCTTTTGGTTTGAGAAACCAACTTGTAATGTGGCGAGTTCTGATTCTTATGAACGAATACGACTTCCCTGACACATTCCACCTTTTGCACAATGTGTTGATCTGCTCCAACGACGCTATTTCGTCTTCATCAGACTGGATTTAATGCAGGATAGGGTAATTTGCGTAATTTGCATTTACTGAGAGAGCACAGGGTGTACGTGGTTTCCTCCAAAGCCAACACAGCAACTGGTTGAAAACAAGGAAGAGAGAAAGAGCAGCATGGGAAATATGGATACGAATATCCTTCAACTGAGACTGAAGCTGAAGAGAATAAAAGTCGAAGTGAGGCGAATTTTGCTGTGTTAATGTTTTGACACGGCTACAATGTCTGTCAATCATGGACGCATTAGCTGTCGGTGACTGTGAGCTCTCTTCGTTGGTGCATTGCATAACAAAGCGTTGATTTGGATTTAATTTGTCATCTGCACCTACGCCAATTTTCTGACAGATTCCTGCAGAGATTCACTAAGGTCTTTGCACTCGTTTAACAGGTAGACACTGTGACATGTTTGAGAAATTAACTCTTATTTTTCATTAGCAGAGCCTTCAGTGTTGGTATGTTTGATTACAACCTAGTCAAAGGCATCAACTGGGACACTTCAACATGTGAGATGAGATCAAACTTGTAGACTATCGTTGGACATGTATCTCCACTCGTATGTCATTAAAACATTATTCATGCAAGCTGTGCTAAGATAATAAGAAAGTAAGTTTTGCAGTCCCTCCTGTACGATGGAGCATAAGGGCCACTGCTGAAAAAAGAGAGAGAGAGAGAGATTGAAAACATGAAATGTCAAAATAAAAGATGTGGAGGCTCTGGTGAAGTTGTACTCAGCTTCTCACCAGGGAAATACTTCACACCAGATTATTATAAATATTAGGGCATTTTCTTTGAATTCTCAGTACTTTAAGACTTTTTCTCGAAATATTACAACTTTATTCTTGTAATATTTTGACTTTTTTTCTCTGCTCATGATTTATTCTTATAATCCAACAGTGGCTCTAATGCTCTGTCTCGTTTATTTACTTCGAAATCCATACCACGATACAGGATACCACTAACTTCCTTGATGTATTGCGCTATGATTTAATGTTTTATTTCAGCTTTAGTAGTAATTTTTGTAACAGATTATGACAGGACCTGGGAGCAGACCGCTTCATCCACTAGAGGGCAGCAACAGCCCCGGAGAGCTGCTAATCTACCGCAACAAAGCTAGAGAAGAAGGAGGTTCTGACGCGCAGCAGCTGGGTACCATCATGCCTGCTGTCATGATGGAAGAAAGTTTTGATAAATTATTAGAGCAATGTGAAGCCCAGGAGCTTGAGGTAAACACGTTTCGCTATCATTTCACGTGTGAGCTGCGCCTGATGTCTAACAGGCTTTCAGAATGCGTGATTGCGAAGCTGTAAGTGATAGCCAGTTAGCCAACAGCTAAGGCTAACGTTAGTAAACATAGCTAGCTAACGCTCTAATCTGTCTCGAGAACCCTTGTGCTAAGTTTATTTTCAGCGTTTAGCGTCTGGTTAACTTACGCCAAGTGTTCGTTCTGTTTACACACACCAGCGAAATACCGATTCACCGGCTGTCTCCGTGAAAACATGCGTGACCGACTCACCGCCTTTTCCACACAATCTGTTCGTACCGGCAGCCTGTGTTCCGTACAGATTTGTAACCGTGCTAACTGATGGCCGGGCTGAATGCGTGGGTGGTTGCTTTAGTGACGGCAATGTTTTAAATACGTTTAGTTGCCCACGTAAACGCCTCAGTGTTGTCGATCATCTTTGTAAACAACAAACGAGGCAGCGAAAAAATGTCAAAAATTTCTACGAGCAAAGTTCGTAAAGGATTTTTGCAGCGCCGCGGTTTAGTTGACATAGTTGGCGCTAAATGGAGCGTAGAATTACTTGTTATAAAAATAGGAGGCATTCGCACGGACGACAAAGACTCCAACAGCTGCCCGCGTAGTCAAGACAGGAGTCACCAGCTAACACGGTCCGCAAATAGTCCACAACACAGACAGAGAGCAAAACTAGCTGAATATATTGGTTATTGTCGCTATCGCTTGGCAGAAAACGCATATTGTTCATTTAAGGCCCAATACTAGTTAGCGTTGGGCTAGCTGGCTAGCACCAAGTAACTCCAACACTGACTATTTCTTGTCATAAATGTACAGGAGACAGCAAAGCTACAGTACAAGCTAAGCTAAAGCTAAAACGACTAATTTAGTGGCCGTCTGGGCATAGCGCCTGTTATTCAGCCAGTAGCCTCATTTTTTTTTAGAAAACTTCACGTTGTTTAGGTCAGTAAATACATTTTACAGTGTTTTTCAGTGAATACGGTGAGGCTTGAGTGGTAACTTGATGTAACCAGACCTGCATTTATTTTGACCAGGCTCCAGGGGGCATCGCAACACCTCAAGTCTACGCTCAGCTGTTGGCTCTGTATTTACTACATAATGATATGTAAGTCACACAATATACACTCAGTTGGCAGTTGAGGTACATCTGTACTGTCCATTGTATTGTAATACTGATCCAGCTGTCCTGCACTAAATCACATTGTTGTTGTAGTTCATCTCAGGTGACCCAGTCTTATTTTGCTGTGTGTAACTGCGGCCTTGTTGTGTTTGTTGTCTAACAGGAATAATGCCAGGTATCTCTGGAAGCGGATTCCCCAAGCAATAAGATCAGTAAGTGAGCTCAAACTCAGATGATGTGAAGCAACGAGTAAATTCAAATTTGTAAGAAAAAGTTTCATGCTGGTGTGTAACAGCTGTTAAGAGTCGGTTATCATCCTCTGCCTCGCCATATGCAGCATATCGAAGGTTTCTGAGATGCCTTTCACTTTGTGTATGCAGGCAAATCCAGAATTATCAGCACTTTGGGCTGTTGGCCAGCACATATGGCAGCGGGACTTTCCAGGGGTCTACAGCGCAATCGCAGCCTTCCAATGGTCTGAGACGATCCTTCCGGTCATGGAGTCCCTTCAAGGTATACTTAGCTGTGTCTTTTTTGACCCTCTGCCTTTGATTCAGACTCTAAACAGCAGGGGGTGTCTGCTGAGCACAAACACACTTTTAGCTACGACAAAGCCCATCTTTTAAGTACATATGTTGGCAAATTCAGAGAGGTTATTTGACTATTTTGTAACCTTTGGCCTCTAATGTCCACTAATTTAACGTGTCTGGTTAATGAGGTTTTGTTCCAAACCTTCTTAGCCCTAAAGCTTGACTTTAATAAGGGCCCATATTTCAAAATATTGCACACTTGTTGACGCTGCCGTCAGGACATTCATACCATGTGACGTTGCCCTTGTAGTTTAAGAATAGCTTATCCTTCCTGTTTATCGTACTTCGTGTTGACCTGGCGTCCATGGTGATACACAGCATATTACAAGACAATTTGGCATTCAGACACGAGCGTTGCGTAATGAGCGGAGTGAATGTGGGGAAAGTCAAGCATTAACTTTAAGTGAAGCTGCATTATTCAACAAAATCTCCATGTGAATTGATATATCATGTGCACCGGATTGATTGAGTGCAGACGCCATTTTAATCATTGGTTGTGTCTAAATGATGTTTTGATAAGCAGTGTTTGGACCAGCGAGTCCCAGTAGCTTATTGTATTGTGTCGTATGTTGAGTGTACATTTGACCTAATTTGTCTCTAAAATATTTACAAAATTAAGATGTTGCTACTTTGAGTATTTAGAAAAGTGCTATATAAGTACTATGTATTATTATTATTATTATTATTATTATTATTACAACCCAAAACAATGACTTATAATCAATATTGTGTCTCTTAATAGCAAAAATGGTATTCAACTTACACTATTATTAAAGAGAAAAGCAATCAAATGATTTAATAATATGGAATTATTAACTACCATTGAATCATTTTATGCCAATCAGTTTAACAGTTGTAAGCACTAAATTATTTAAATATAAATAATGATATAATAGTATAAATAATCTGTCATTGAAAGATGTGTTTACTGGAGTAAATAAAACATAAATAGCAAAGTGACCACATAAGAAAAGTAAATGAGGTAAACATGAGATGTGGACATTGACTTGTTTACGCATTGATTGAGCTCACTCTGCTGTGTGGGGGTCTTTGGGGCCAGTCACATGGGCCCTGTTTGTCTCCACTCAGTCCATTACTTCTGCTAAGCTTCAGTCTCTGTGACAGAGGACACGGTGCCCACAGTGCATGTGACACATGCAGCACCCAGTGGGTGGGGGCTGTTTCTCTGAAAAGACCCCAGGCCGGCAGGCAGGGAGGAATGTGTGCTGCAGCGGGTGGAGGGGATCCGGTGTCACCGGCTGTGAGGGGCTATAAAGGACAGAGCTGCCAAGTCTGAGCCAGAACATAGATCAGCATTTCAGGAGTAAGAGCACACACTGAGGATACACTCTCTCACTCTGCCTTCCAGTCTGATATCTGGTTAAAACAAACCCAGAGAAGCTTGAAGTTTTTGAACTTTGTGGATATCAAGCAACTTATCAGGCCTCACTGCAAGCAGAAGCTTTCATCATGGACGTCCAGAGGACAGCATCCATGGTTCGTCCTCCCAGTCCCATGGATAGTCTGGAGAAGCAGCTGAGCTGCCCCATCTGCCTGGACATGTTCACCAAACCTGTGGTGATCCTGCCCTGCCAGCACAACTTGTGCCGTAGCTGTGCCAGTGACCTGTACGACTCACGGAACCCCTACCGCTTTTCTGGCGGCGTGTTTCGCTGCCCTACCTGCCGCTTTGAGGTTGTGCTTGACCGCCACGGTGTGCATGGGCTCCAGCGCAACCTTTTGGTAGAAAATATCATCGATATCTACAAGCAACAGCAAGAAGGCAATGGCAATGGCAGTGGAAGAAGCACAGAGACGGCTCTGAAGCCAGCAGACACCAAAGAACCCATGTGTCCAGAGCACGAAGACGAGAGGATCAACATCTACTGCATGGCCTGCCAGGTGCCCACCTGCTCCATGTGCAAAGTGTTTGGCCAACACAAGGACTGTGAGGTGGCACCTCTGCCCAGCGTTTACCAAGCCCAGAAAGGAGAACTGAGCAACGCCATTGATACCCTGGTGGCCAGCAATGGCCGCCTGCAGGCCCTGCTGAACCAGATGGACGACGCCTGTCGTGCTGTGCAGGAGAACGCTCAGCGTGCTAAGCAAGGGCTAGCTGAGCGCTTTGACCTGCTGTACGCGGTGCTGGAAGAGCGCAAGACCGTGCTGCTGGAGCAGATCGGTAAGGAGCAGGATGAGAAGGTGGCAGCTCTGCGGGCGCTCGCTCAACGTTACGGCGAGCGACTGCAGTCCAGTTCAGAACTGACGGACACGGCTGTGAGGGCGCTGGAGCAGAGCGGCGCCGCTGAGTTCCTGGTTGCCTCTAAGGGCCTCATCACACAGACAAAAGATGCTGCCAAATGCTCGCTGGGCGAGGAAAGGCCAGAGCCCGGCTTTGAGAAGATGGACCACTTCACTTTGTCGACAGAGCACGTGGAAGCGGTCCTCGCAAAAATGGACTTTGGACTGGTCGTTGATGAGGATTTTCTGGATGCAGAGGAGGAAGAAGAAGAGGAGGAGGAATGATTACTCCTGGAGAGGCTGTAGACGTGTAGAAACTCTGATGTACGTTTGTACAAATCGGCTCTTTAACCTCAATATTCATGGCAGGGACTTAGATTTTAATGTTGAAGGGAGAAGAAGGTCAGAAGGTCAGAAGGTCAGCAGGTCAGCGTTATCTGTGCAATATTCAATTTCATTCTTGTATTTCTACATCTTATGAACTTTTTTTTTATACTTTTGTACTTTCAAGCCAGTGAAATGCTGGGGTAACAGATGTGGACTCATGTCAGCAGGAAGTCTGTCTCATCGAGACTCAGAGATGTTTAGTCGTTGTTTTGTCAAACCTTTCAGGAGCTTGAACCAATAAGTGTAACACACTCACCAAACCTGTCACAAATGAAACCTCGGAATAAAGGTGCATGATGTGAAGTTGTGTGTCCTCGTGTGTGTGTGTGTGTGTATTAGGCTGACACATGCAAACCCAGCATTGTCTCCTTCCTTTGGAACTGGTCCAGCAGCTTCAGGTCCCAGTCTGTCCCTGCTGCTCTTACTTGGCAATCGACTATTTAAAAATAAAAGCCCTTGCTGTGTCCTGTCTGCTTTGCCTTTGCTGGTGAAAAGTGCAGGCTATTTATAAGACGAGAGGGTGTGGGGGGGGGGGGTGGGGGAGGGTGGAGGCGGGTGTGTGTGGGGTCGTGTGGGGGGGAATGGTAGTTGCCTTGGAAGAG
>OMOW01101725.1:0-10404 GCA_900312555.1 Lamprogrammus exutus | reverse complement strand
AGAAAAAACGCAAAATGGAGTGCTTGTAAAACACCTGAAGAAGAACACAAGAGGAAAAAAAAAAAACAACCCAAAAGACTACATGCCCCCCCCCCCCCCACCCCAGAGCCAAATAGAATATGCGTCTGTGTAATGGTTGATCTTTGAAATCTTAATTCATGATTAATCACATTGGAGGAAGATTTCAAGTAATTCTTTACCGATGTACAGTACAAGCAGCAACATTTAATGGCCAGACTGATGCAACTTTATATTTTCTTAATTCAAGCTTAATATTTGTGATACTTCGGTTTTATTATAATTGTTCTTTGATAATTTAATTCTTAGCGAATTTCTTAATCCTGCTGTTCAAACTGTACTTTTATCTTTATTAATAATCTCTGTCAGTTTTTTATAGTAACCTTTGTTTAACTTTAAAATGTGCCTCATTGCTGAAATTGTCACAACGCTTTGATAACAAACCTTGTGTTTATATCATATGTTGTGTTATCAGAGAGATATATATATTTAAAAAAAAAGTAGCAAATCGTAAACATCCAGTATCTGTCAGGCTCTACTGTTGATCACTTTAGACTTTATGCCCACAGTAATTATGTACATGTACATGGCTTTAGTGGAAAACAAGTTGCCTACGAGTTGTTTACATTTACAAAAATTCTTTATGTTTGGAGCAAACATATTGGGGCAGATAAGATACATATTTTGCATTGGATTGTAGACTATTGCAAGGTAAATGTGAGTGTTTATAGAGTTTTTAATCCAACCAAAGCTACACTAGCTGATTTCACTGATTACTTACTTCATAGGTTTAATAATCAATTGAATCATCATGTACTTTCCTGCCATAAAGATTATCTAGGCACTTATCAACTCCTAAAGTCATAGATATTGCCATGTTTACCACCAGGAAGCTGCGTGTGATAGTAAACCCAGGCAAGTTTCACAATAGCCCCATTTATGAGCTGTGACGGTGCACTTCAAGACGTGATGGCACAAACAAAGCATGGGGTTTTTGGTTAACCTATCAATCAAACACATCATGTGTATTTCTCAGTCAGAAGTTGTTTACAGCCTACACGTTTGACATAACTGCATGCCCAGACTAGAACTACAAACAAGAACAAACTATGAAGTTCATGTCAGGGCTTCATTATTGTCATCTTCGTCCAGTTAAGGGGTAAACTCACTCAAAGAGCTTTAACCGTCACAAACCAAAGGTCAGTCCCATCCATTATTTTAGGGTGGTGACATTTAATGTAACAAACCAGTATTTGTGAATCCATTCGCGACTACAGCCACACCAACGCTTTAAACTAAACATTTGCTGCACTGAACACACCCCTGGAAAATACCACTCATTCATGTGGTAACTTTCCGTCTTTACGAGTTAAGGAAAGATCAAAAGTAGCAACAGAGGCTGTTGTCAGCTTTTGTGGTTCACCTGCAAACCACACAGGCAATTACTGGGTAATCACAAGGCTTTACTGAGCACAAGATGAAAGGAAATAGAACACCATAAAAACATAAGATAATCTGATTATGTAATTAGATCAAAACGTTTCCGTTCACCAGGATGAGTAGGTCTATGTGTTCAGACTCAGTCTTATCTGACTTGTAGGACTTCTCGTCTTAACAGCATTACAGATAATCAGGCTAAAAATGTAGCAGCCCTCTAAGATGTATTTCACTATCCGTGACAAGACTGATGAGAGTCTGTTCTAACCTCACATTTTACAGCAAGTAACCGTGACCAAGCAAATGCTTAACTAGAAGGGTAGATAGATACAACAACAAAGACTGAAGTCTGTAGAGTCAGAATAGAAACCTTCTTCTCTGCAGCGTAGCTAACACCAATCTGGAGAGAGATGCAAGCTGTTAATTCGTGACATAGACATAACCTCTGGTCAAACACACACAATGTTTTCAGTGTTTCACTTCCATCTGGGTGAAACTGTCTGCAATAAGTTTTGAATTAATGAATTGATTAGACATCGATTTCTGAATCAAAAAGAAACAGGTAGGACAGGTGATATTTTTATGAATTTCTGCTTCTATCGCACACATATGTTGTCTCACATGACACAGGTGACAGTTATTAAAGAGCATCATTCTATAGAACAGCTTTAACAGGCACTTATTCATAATGCTTAACATTAATTTCAGGAATCTTTCTGGGTTTCAGTGTAGCAGTGTCAACAGAACAGCTGCGTTGCGTCAGCATACAAAATTCAGAACAAATTTCTCTACCTGCGAAAAACTAGAATTGCTTCCCTAAACTGTTATTAAGGTTTGCTATTATTGTACTGTGTGTGTGTGTGAACCGTGTATGTTCTAATTTAGAACAACATTTCTTGCTGCACAGCTGTTCTTGCAGCCGCACACAGGAAAGAATGTAGTATAAATCAGTTAGGATGGCGTGTTGATGCTTTTTTCCTGAGCCTTTGCCTACAGCAGCTTTATATGTTTTCATTAATGTATTAATACAGCCTAAAATAAATATATAACTAATAAACAGTCACTGTTGCAGCATCTGTTTTACTTGGATAGTGCAATACATAATAATTATCAATGATTATTATTTCATTAAATATTTTTGTTATTTTCGCTGCATATTTAATGGAATATCAAAGCTTTTTATCTCACACAATCTTACATCATACAGTAAAGAATGGTAGTGGCAGGATCATGCTATGGGAACACACTCAGTGATAGGGAATTAGAGACATAAGAGATGACATGAAAGATTATCAAGAATAGATGGAATAAGTGGAGCCAAATAAAAGTAAGAGAACCTGCTTTAAAAAGACAAAAACCTTAGAATTCAATGTAATTTATTTTCCATTCGACCCAAAGAACACAGCTAAATCAACACAAGTATGGCTTCAACACAAGAATTCTTAAAACCTGGGCCAAAAGTCAGACCTAAATCCTGTTAAAATCCACGGAATGACATAAAGTTAAAGCTCACAAATGATTTCCATGCAGTTTGACCAAGCTTTGGCAAATGTAAACGCGAATGGAAAGTCCCATTATCCATATGTGAGATGAGACAGAGAGATGTATCCAGGAAAAACTATATTTACACTCCACCCAACTGTGTCTGTGTACATGTACTGCATATCCCACATGGGTGTTTTACCTTGAGTTTGAACGTGCATCCTGCGGCAGTACGTCCCTTTATCGAGGATTCCATCGCACAGTCATTCATTAAGTCAGATTGCAGTAAAAGTAACAGTCCTCTCAGCCGAGTGAAACGGGAAGGCCTTGCCAACGGAGAATCCCACCATGACAGTTTGTCTTTTTCATCCATTTGATCCTGAAATAGAAGTATTTAAGTATTATATTCATATTTCCAAACATTTAGATCACACACTAAAAACCTAAAATATTATTCAATAGATGTGTGTTTTTCCAGAATTTACTGAAGCTGCATTCTTGTATGTATATTCTAAATGTAGCTCATTATCTCATCTCACTCCGACAATTCATGTGTTTCAGCCAACTAATCACCAATTACACCACAAATTATAATCAGTCAGAATTTTTTTCACAGCCTATACGTTCTATACCCATACGATGGCTCTTGCTATAATGTTATGATCAGTACCAACATGGGACATGGGGACAACATTGTACAGGGGACATAAACAGATTTCTATGTTCATATTTTCTTTTAGGGGTCTATTTTGAAATCTTTGCGATCCTATAATGTCACAAAAAACACATTCATCCATTTATGATAAGATAGCTTAACTTAAACCTTGCTGTCCCCTTATAGAAATTTGACTCTGGCTTGTTGTTATAGCATAAACATAAACACACATATAAGCACAAAACACAGTTAATACTTCACTGTCTACACATACATGCATATATGTACTGTATGTTGAGAGTAAACGACATCATTAGAATAGAATAGACTCTCCTCGTCTTGGTTTATTGCACAACCGCCTTCAAAAACATAAATATTTGATAACATGATTTAAAAAACGTCAGACTGTATTTCACAGTTCACCTCCATAAAAACAGCATGGCTGCATACTGAGTGAAAACAAGCTGCTATAAGTTCTGTATCTTTAACATACACACACACACACACACACACACACACACACGGTCTCCTCTGCTCTGATTGGCCAGCTGTGTCAGAATGCAAAACGCTTTTCCCTTCCTCAACATCTATACCAGCGAGGTGCCCCTGGGCGATTGCACCAGTGGAGCAGCTCAGTAGACGGACGAACAACGGCAGACTGTTTTCAGAGCGACTCCCAGGTGTGAATGTGTGAACCAGACGAGAGCACTGCTGGAATCATCAAAGATTCAGTCAGAGCAGTGCTTTGTCCCTGTTTCATGTGTCGCAGTGGAATGTTATTTGATACCGTTATTTACTGATTAATTATATGTTCATTGGTGCTAATATTTCATGAGAGGAAAACTATCAAAATCCTCTCGTTACTGCTATGACATCAAAACAATATTTCCAATTCGTGACTATCCTGTGAAGTGTTACCAGATGAGTGTTTCCTTGTCTCCCAATTCATGCCTTTCAGCTGTCTTTGTTCCACCTGTCAGTGTGGATTTACACTCCCTTGTAGGCCTCGGCTGAAATAGGCTTATCTTTGCTGAGGACTCTCTGATTAACAAAGGCCCATTAAGACGTTAAAATGAATGCTCCTATTCTGAGCGAGCACAATGGAGATTTCTATTTTTCAAATTGTTCGTCATCGAATACTTAGCTGATATGTAAGAAGAACAAAAGAACCAGAAACAAGACAAACTCACTTTGGAAGCCTTCAAATCTGATTAAATAGGAAAACAAAAATAGAGATGGAAAACATACATAGGACATATAGATGGAAAACAATACATAGAATCTAAACCGTTGGCTACTTCAATGAAATAGTTTTATAAAGGTGTGACAGACATATTTTGGTTTTATAATGATTATTTTAAGTGCTAAAATCTTTCCATAGTAATATCAAAAGACTGTCAGAAAATGTATTCTGGCGTCCTGCTGATGTCCTTTGTCCTGGCTGAATGTATCATGACTAACAAGCCCTGGAGTGGATTAGCCACAGAGGATTTAGCAATTTGCAGAGTTCATTTTTATTTTCTTAGATCTTCCAGCTCATAGAGCACCATATTCCTACAAAAATGGAGAAAAAATATTTTATAAAAGCCCATATTTCCTTTAATGACACAATGGCGACATCTGCAAGCGTATAGCAAATAGCGAAAGTACCTCCAGACATCTGTTAGCTGGAACAATGGAAATTAATTTAAGCGTTCGGTCTATCATGGTCATCAGCAGTGCGGTCATAGGACATTCAACAGCCAAATCAAATGATGTGCTTTGCTTCGGATGAGGCGTACATAACAAAACCAGCGTGGCTCAGACATGAGAAACGATAAGTCATCGAGACATAATAGAGCGGTAAACAATAGAATGTGAACTTACTGGTAACCGCTATTTTCATCTTCAGTAATTCATAAGCAGACATCATACCTGCTATCTTCAGTTAGATTTACCTCGCTATGTGGATCTTGGTTTTGTTGTGCTGAAAGGCAGACTGCTCCCGCCGTTTTTCTACGGATGGAGGATAGTCCTTCGTAGTCTGCAGCAAGAACTGCCGCCATCTTTAATCATAACAGAGTCCATCTGTCGATGGTTCTTCCCTGTCTGCCCTCTCTTCCTCTGTCCCAGTCTCTCTGTTCCAGCCCTCTCTGTGTTTGTTGTGGGGGGTTCTTATTTTCCATCCAGCATCAAACATATCGACAGGCTCATGGGCCGCCCAGCAGGGGGGCAGCTCCTACATGCTGCATTGGCTGCCGTCCTTTTTCGAGCCGCTAACTGACATTTACTTTTCTCAGAAAGATGTGGATTGCAAACAAAAAAAGAATAATACAGGTCTCAGGCCTTAGATTTCAGCAAGTTTGGCCTCAAAGCTCCTACACTGAATAAATACAACTTTAACTCATATGTTCTGAGTAATGACATTTGGATCACTCTTTTTGATTGAGGCCACATCTATATAACTAGTTGCAAAATATCACATTTACACAGAGTAGCACAGAAGTACTCCATACTAAAAACTTGAACAAAACTAAACCTGTTATTTCCTGCTGTCCCATAATATCTAATATAAAAAGAGACTCTTCCTGGTAACTGAATGTTAACTACAATTCTTTGGTCACACCAGTGGAACCCAAATTTCCCCCGGGCAGCCTCTGACTGCATTTTCTAGTGTTTTTGGAGCACGAGCTCACTCTTTTATCTGCCGTCATCTAACTAATGCATTTCATTTAAAGTGACACCTCCTTTTTTGTACATCCTGGTCCCTTGTTGTGTTCAAAGCCTGAATGCTGAGGCGTATCTTGTTTACTGTGACTGTTTTGTTCCCCCAAGCACTTTCAATGGACAATAAGAGGAGTTGAATTTCAAAATGGTAGATGCTCTCACCTTCTCCTGCTGTGTGGGTCGTCGGATCTTGTTTCTGTTGTCCGCCATAACTGGGCGCAGTCCCCTGTTTGCCACTCTGCAATACTTTGTCACACTCATGAACCTGTCTCTGTTTCTTACTCGTGCGTTGCTGAAAGATGAGCATCTTTACTTGACATTGCAGCTTGAGCCTTGCAACCCTATTGGAGGAAACAGGGACCAGATGATTGTCTGCACAGTCGGTCGTATTGTAGCTATGGTAACAGACCCAACAGCCATGAGTGATATGGACCTAATTGCCATCTGCACATTAAGCAGCATCCAGATAATGAATGTGATCATGTTTCATTAGGATTAAAGTGTGTCAGTAAAACAAAGATAAGTTATTTAGAACAGAACCATAATTTAAGAGCAGTGTTATGATCACATCAGTTTCTCAGAACAGATTTCATCAATAATCTTTTCAACTATGTGCATCACAAAAGTGCCGCATTTGCTATATGAAGTGCGAATAGACCAGTTATAGAGCAGATGAATGCAAAGAAAGGAGGAGATAGATGTGGGAAAAGAGAATGTAGAGAAAGGGGAGATGTGTTATTGCCTTTGTTGTGTGGCTTCATCAGCTGCTTACCTTTCAACGTGATTTCACACTTGCTTGTCTTGTTGTAGCCAGGGTCAGATCCAGCAAACCTTTCTCACAATGACCCATTTTATCCTCACGCTGCACCAGTTACGACGCTGCCACTTGCATTTTCCTTGATTAGAATACATTCTATTTCTCAATTTTAACTTGTCATCCTTGTGAGACATCTATCCATTGACTTGAAATCAAAATTATATTTTGACTAAAGAAAATGTAGCTCATCAAATGTAAGACACTAACAGGACAAGATAGTCATAGGATAAATGTCTCCAAAGAAATTATGCATTAAAAACTCTGATAAAAGTCTGTAACTTTAATAATTTGAGAGAAACACACAATACACATAGTTATTCTGGTGGATAAAAAGCTTATGGGTGCTCACACCATTTTTATTGTGTTTAGCAGATCTGACACCTCTCTACAAGGATTTTATACATCACATAACAAAGCATTTCTTGCCTGTTTCATGGCATTTTTAATGTGCTCCATTCCCCATATAAAGCATTTTTGTTCAACCATTAATATGTTTGGGCCAAGTTTATTTTATTGAATTGACATAAGTAACATCAACAAAATGTTTCCTTTCGATCATTTCTGTTGTGTCAATGCACAAAAAATGTCAGATTCAAAAGTCAAACTTTGTCCACTTCACTATCAAAACATATTTTTGAATTACTCAGTTAGTCTTTGTGTGGTTTTTCAAAAATGCAGCGCAAAAAAAAAAAAAAAAAAATGTTACTGTGTGTTTAGATGAATTTGCTAGAGAGATGGGTGGCACCACACAGTTTGAGAACCACTGTTCTTGATCTTGCGTGTCCTCAATGACTTGAGCAGACAGGGCTGTAGATAGATTCCTCTCCTGCTGTTAGGTGTATTACAATACTGCAGGTGAAACAGATATCCAATTATGCAATTCAATCAGTACTGCGCTATTAATTAGAAGCATAATAATGAATTTGCCATGAAAGACATTTGAGTCCTTGTAGGGAAATATTCAACCTAGTTACATTTAACATAATAGCATTAGTGGCCCAGGCTAATGGGCTATTCAGATATAAAGCTAGAACATTAGCAGAGGAGATATCTTAGAGGAATCTGACAAATCTATTGAACACTCAGTAATCTCATGAACTCATAGCTAATATGACTAATAAAGGAAATCACTCACTCCAGCTTAATAAGAAATGTAAAGCATCAACAATAGGCTTATTATTGCTATACTTAAACTGGTCAGCAGGTACTTATAAATCAGACAACCATTGATTGTTAGTCTTTAAGATTCTTAATTTAATGTATAAGCTACATATAGAGAATATGCATCTGTGCACAGGCTCATTGTGCAGGAGTATTCCTGCACAAAAGAGCTGTTTTTCAAAACAAGTGGAAAACACAGACTAATACATAATTTAATACATTGCAGCTACATTGATAGTCCTTCTTATTCTCTCAGGGAGTGTTGTTGTTTCCCACACTCTAAAATGTCCAGAGCCACGTGATCTCTGAAAGATATCAGTGTTACAGAAACAGAAAAAGCAGTTCCAGCAATAATGATCCCTTATATTCTCTCAAGGATCAATTTTCTGTTGATAAGTTGTTCATTGAACTGTTATATTCCCTCAAATTATGGTTCACCTTCAGGGCAAAACTAAATTGCGGTTTAAAAAAAATCCACAAGTGGAAAAGTCATCATTTATACTTACCCTAAAACCTTGAAATCTGGAAATGTAATGATAATTGCAGATCATCACCCACAACTCACTAATCCACACTATAATAACCATAAAACTAAGTCACTTTCAGGACAGTTTTCCATTGCAATTTAATCTTGTTGCGTATTTCTTCCAGTAATGTCAATCTAATATAAAATAGCTTGATTATATTACATCACTAGTTATTCAAGTTTCAGGCAGATGGAACATGTTTCGCTTGCTTATCTCAGTGAATCAGCATGAAAAACTGAAACACAATGTGTCACATTTGGTAAAGCTGTGAATTAGCTCCAGCCACCTTGTGTATGTGTGATTCATGGCAGCGGCGCCTCTGTTCTGCTCTGCTGAAGACTTGCTATAAGCAGGTCAAGGTGAATACTCCACATCTGCGATTTTCGCTGCAAACTCATTCCCAATGGAAATGAGTCTTATTCATTTTTCAAACAGCCTCTAGGATATCTGATCCAAAAAAGCCCCTCAGGCGAGCTTTCATCTTTGATGTTTTGAAAAGAGCAACAGTGAAAAGCCCAGTCTGGCTTCATGCATATTGTATTGCTCAGAAATGAATTACAAACAGGCTACTGGTTCTCGTAGGTGTATGCTCAGCAAGCCTAATTTAGTCAGTACGGATATTCTCACGTGCAACATTATTGCCATAATTAAAACTGGTTTTATTCACTGCAGCATAATGAGTGGCTTTATTAAGGATTTACCTTTTTATGTTCAGAGAATTGTCAGAATTGTTGAATAGCTTCAGTATGGGCCAGACTGCTATCAGTTTTGGCATTGCATTTTCATGGTCACCAGAGGATGACTCCTAATGGTTTCTTTTTGACCCCTTGGCTTTTTCTCTAACATCATCATCAGGCCAAAATTTCACCTTCACTAACTGGTCAATGACAAGATATGTCAAAAAAGATATGTCCACATATCTGTTATATTTTCTGTGGGTATGCATGATCCCCAGGGGCAGAATTGTAGATCCTGAGCTTCCCTCTAACTCCACCATCAGGCTAAACTTTCAAATTTTATACAAGCAATATAGAAATAAAATAGTGCCACGAGTGTCATTACATTTACAGAACAAGTTTAAAGCAACAGTTTAAAGCTATCCTGATGAATCGTTTACATTATGCATTAAAAATCTGGGTTGTAAATCTTTGGCCCCAAGGCGATTTAATTGAGTTAAGGATTGTTTAGGGAATGATTTGATGCATCAGAATTCTTTAACCACCACCAAACTACAGTAACATCAGGAAGGCAGGAAGGGGGGTGATTCTGGGAGGCCAGAATTCTCTGTTGAGCCCTCTGAAGACATTGTGGACTCATCAACGAAAGGCAGAAGAAGGAGGCTGCCCACTTGATAACCTCAATGTGCCAACCGTCCGCCACTACAAGGCAATTTTCAAATATGTGCTCGCACAATGGATAATAACATCTCACCCAGTGTTTATTGAATCTACGCTACAAAAGGGTTACAAAGCTCGTTGTTGGATGTCGGGATCGAGCTGATGGTCCGCCTAAAGGCGAGCCACCATTTGTAACAGACCCAAGAATGAAAACAACTACAAGAAACAAGAGCATTGTACAAAGAGACTGCCACAACAGCAGCA
>OMOW01101723.1:0-11485 GCA_900312555.1 Lamprogrammus exutus | reverse complement strand
CTCTTTCCCTACACGACGCTCTTCCGATCTGTAGAGAAAGAGCATCCCTGCTCTCCAGGGGCGTGAGGTGGCGGCAGAGGGGGCAGGGGATGGCTGGTGGGCTGTGGGGGTCCTGGGGATCACACGGGCAGAGCTGGATCCTCTGGAGGCACTCGGTGCAGAAGACATGGAGACACGCCAGCATCCGGGGGCATTTGTTGAACTGGTTGTACTCCTGGTAGCAGACTGGACACTCCACATCCATGGCCTCCCCAGAGGTGGTGCTGGAGTTGCGTTGCTCCCCCTGCTGGAGAGCCAAGGCTGCTTCCTCCGTCATGGGGAGAAGCGGAGGGCTGATGTTGATTTAGGAGCTCAGGGAAGACAGGAAGCAGTAAACAGAAGACAGTATAATCTGTGAAGAGAAAACATCTTCAAGAGCAACCGGGAGTAACTACAGGACAAAGTAAACAAGTAAAGGAAACAAAGACTCCAGTTGGGTTGGCGGACTTTAAAATCCATGGTGATTCTGCTGTGTTTCTCAGTTTTATGAAGAGATTCCACAGCTCATGAGTCATAGCAGTCATCCACTTAACCACTCAGCCAGCATTTAAGCATTGACCCCCTACTCACACTCAGCCAATAAGCAGCCCTATCTGAGTGTGTGCAAGCCTGCATAACACACACCCAGAGCATGTCCAGGCAAGTCAGGATATAAAAATAAACAGGCAAGAGAGGAGATATGAAAGGAAGTAATAACTCACTTTCCTGGCGCTTTCTGCATACATTTGCATGTGTGTGTGTGTGTCTGTGTGTGTGCACATCAAATTCTCTCCACTATGATTTGTTCTGAATTTGTAATTTATCTCAAGGGAACAATTGAAATGCTAAGGCATCAGCAATTACCCCCAGAATCAGGAAATACATTTACACAGCTGAGCATGGTGGAAATGCCAAAAGAGTTTACCACCTTAAAAACGTGTGTGTGTGTGTGTGTAGTGTTGATGGCAGAGAGATAAGCATGTTTACTTAAAGAGTAGAAGCCTTGGATGTGATCCAGGTAGACTGCTCCAGGTTGTAAATGGCCAAATATAAATCCATTGAATAAGAAAGGGTGGTTAGGTAATGTTTGTGCTGCAAGTTTGTATAGAAGTACAATCCTACAATACTGATGTAATATTCTAGCATTATTTATATACTAAACAACAAGTATCACCCTTGTGTCACCAACTCAAGTAAAATCTCGAGTGCTTGTGTACTGCACTGAAATTGAATATTTTACAATGTGTGTCACATAGAATTGAAGTGTGTGTGTGTGTGAGGACCAGATGAGGTGGGCTAAAGTCAATAAAAAAGCAATTCTGAATTAAAAGAGAACAAGATTGAAGTATTTCTATAATTAAACTCATTTTATCTGTGAAAAAAAGTTGTCACAATAACAGAATATACCAGGGGGCATTTCAAGTACACACACATCTCAGTTTGAGAACCACTGCTGTATTTGGTTAAGTGTATTTAGAAAAAAAATGCCATTTTTTTAAATTTTATTTTTTACAGAAAATGTGATACAAATCATACTGAAATCTTTGCTGAATAAATCACATCTAGTTTATTGACACTTTTTGTTCCCGTCTGTTGCCCACATGGGGAAACTCCAAGGCAACCCTCGCTCACTCATGGGGGTTTGTTGCTTAGCAGATGGGGTCTCCTTTGTACTGGTCCATGGCAACAGAAAATCTGAATAATTGTACTCCATCTCCGTTCTCTTTTTCATTTACTTTCACAAGGAAATGCATGCAGCCAGAGTAAACTGTCTGCATCTACAATAAGCCGGAATCACAATGTTTGTATAGATAACTCAGCCGTGTAAGAGAAATGTCACAGATGTTTGCTGACTGAACGGCTGCTGTGTGTGAATGAATGAATGAACACTTTTGTATCTATGTAGGCCAGTGGCTTCAATGACATGGCAACGATACAGAGAGAAACTGGCAACTCTCCATCTTCACACACTAAAGAAGCAGATAAGAGATGCACTCACCACCCACACACCCCTTTGATCAGGGTACACTTTGATGCCCGCCTCCGACCCTGGTGTTTTTCCTTACATTCGCTGTACTTCTCGTGCTGGTACAGATCTCATCCTGTCTGAACGTTAACCTTTCAGTTTCTGTCTTTGTATTCTCCAATTGTCTGAGTTGCTTCACTGTCAACCTCTCGTTTTCATTCTGTCTCACCTAATTTTACCCGTCCTCATCCCTCTGTCAGGTCCCCATGAGGCATCTCTATGGTTTCCTGAGCAGTAATTAAACCCCTGGTGACACACAGGTAACCAGGACACGCCTCACACAAAATGATAGATTAGACCTGGCATTTCTCACTGCACTCACATATAATTTTGTTATGTTTCCGTTACAGTAAAAGACATTCTATTTGTCTTTACTAAAAGATAATTAGTTCTGGTCTGCATAAAGTGCAGACTAAGAAGCTTGTAAGGTCAAAACAGTTAATGAGTGTGTGTGAGGGGGTTGGGTGGGTGGATAATATATGAGAGATAAATTAAGCCACAAGTCATAACTTGCGTAACTTGATTGATTTCTTTGTGTATCTAGCCTGTCCTGCCGAGACTTGTTTGAAGCGTACTTCCTTAAAACAATTTCTTCATGGTTATCGTTTGTTAAATTCCACGATCAGATTAACAAAATTGATAAAAACAGAGAGTTATCAAGTTTACTTTGTGAATCTGAGGATTAAGGCAATACAAGATAAGAGAAGTCACTATGGGTTCTTCCCTCCAAAGACTGAGTATTGCCATTGTCAGGGGATAACTATGAAACTACGTTTCAAGATACAATAATGAACAAACTGAGTACTTTGTACAACAAGAATTACATGGTCCTGTTTTTATTGAAAAAGTTCTTCAATTCCTGACTTCTGAATCCTTTTAATGCTGTTTTTCCATAGTTTCCACAAAACAAAACAAGAGATACATGTATTTTCACTGTCACAGTAATTTGCAGTTCACACATTATTTGACTGTATCATTTTGATTCATCTTACTTGTTTGGAGAGAGGTGTGACCCTGAAACTAACGACGTCATCATATTCATCAAAAGTTAAAACATCCTAAAGTATAAACTGGTTCATGGCTTTGTTCAAAGTTAAAAATACATTGTGTTTTGCATAAGGAAACATTCACTTACGGAAAGCCAAACACTGCCCGGCAAATGTGGGAAATGAACAATAACTAATGAAACAGGATACACACGCAAACTCACTTCAGAGGCTTATTGGCCAAGATTAAGAATTGAGAGGAAATGACCATGAAAGGATTCCAGACTGAGACAACTGATAGGAGAATTGTTTGGGGATTACCACAGAAGAGCTGACATCACACACGCACACACCCTGGAGAGTACCAATAGGGGAGAAACTTAGATTTCTGGAAAAGATTAAGTTGTATTATGAGGAGACAATACAAAGTTAGCTTGACTGTAACACTACATAGATCTTCACTGTATTTACTACAAATACATACAACTTTATTTCTGTTGTTTTTTAAATCAAACATAACAATCTCTGAGTCAAATCATCTCCTGTGACTAATCTATAGATGGTGTTGACATACAGCTGGCCGGTCTGGGACACGAACTGTGGGAGTTTGTGTGTGTTTGTGTGCGTGCCTTGCTGCATGAGGCGAAGGAATGATTCACAGCTCAAAACAGCAGTTCGGGAATTCCTTGTCGCTGTGGCGAGTGTGTGTGTGCGTCTCCTGTGACTTTCATTCATTACATCACTTTTTTAAAGCTTATGACTCATATGTTTGGTTACAATGTTGCTAGCGTTTTTGTCAAACAGAGTCCCTCCCACTTCCTCACACACACACACACACACACACCAACTTATAAACGTGGACTCGTCCCCTCTCCGTTCATACCTTGAGTGGATTCACTGTGATCACGTCATAGTCAGCAGGATGTATTCAGAGCTTGAGTGCGGAATTTGTTACCAAATCTACAACGCGGGCCGGCGGTGTCCCCGGCAGCTCCAGTGCAAACACAGTTTCTGTGAGAGCTGCCTGCTGGCCCTCTCTCGACCCCAGGGACCCGACAAGCCGGACAGATCAATCGTATGCCCGCTTTGCCGGCACGTCACATCCATCTCCGGGGAGGAGAGGATCAGAGCGGCCCTCAGGGTTGACGAGTGCGTCCTGGAGCGCATGGTGGTCGCGGGTGTCTTAGATCAAGAAGGTGGCCCGGTAGAGGAAGGCGGGGACGGTGAAGTTCAAAGCGATTGCGATGACTGTGACGACCGGGCGATCCGTCACGAGAGCCCAGCCGGGGAGGAGGAGTCGTCCCCGGGCTCCAGACGTGGGAGGCTCCGGCGGTCTCTGAGACGAGTTTGGGGGAAGATCAGCGGGCGGGATGGACAGCAGAGGGGCGGAGAGAGTAAGTACACAGCGGGCTGCGGTTCATAACAAGTCCCTCAGAAGTTTTACAAGTTTTCGTGCTCTCTGTGTTGCCCGAGAAGTTCATGTGGGCGAGAGGGGTTTTTGGGTCCAAACATAAAGGATCTATTAAAACGAGCAGACTGAGCAGAGAGTTTAACAAGTGGTGTGGTGGTGCGTAAAACCTTCAGACAGAGACCACAATATAAATTTAGGATTTACTACTCAGTATAAAGGCTGCTGTAACGCCTTTTTAAACGATGCCAACTCATTCCACTACTTTTACCCCCTCAAAAGTGCACAATATTGAGACTACTATAAAAAATGACAGTGGATTTTTGTTTCCGACATATAAACTGTGCCATGTTTCATAAAGATACAGAACATCACCTTTTATAAATTGGCGTTAAATTCAAATATATCATGCTTTCAAGTAAATCCAGGGGATCTTTTTTTTTTGCTATCACCATCAAAATCTGTTTTATGATAACTAATCTAAATCTGTAGGGGCCCCCTGGCAGTCGTGGGGCCCTAAGCAGCTATTTGGGTCGGTTAATATGTAGGGCAGCCACTGCTTATTTAATCATAAATCCTGTTTTCTCATGAGTCTTGTTTTTCCTTCAACAGTGTGCATGACCAATGATGATTTCAGGAACATTGCATTGATGGCCTGCAACATGTTTTGAGGAGTCTGGAGTCTGCACCTCAGATACCCTGGACAATGTGATGATGATGATGCCTATTTATTTTCATTGGGTCTCTTTCCCAACATGGACTGGAGATGATACCTTGCTGGCAAGACTGATGGATGATTTGCATTTATGGCCATTAGCTGTTAAACGATGGCCATTATATTACAATTGCACTAAAATGTAAATTCTTTATATTCCACTCTGTATTCTGTTACTTTTTTTTTTTTTTTTAATTGTTGGTAAAAGTGAAATATTTATTAATGCATTATGTGACATTTATTCTCACCTTGAATGTATTTATTTCCCAAATATTTGTTATATATTTAAGGAAAAATAAATGGTAATAATAGAAATAAATTCCCTGTGTCGTCTCACTTTGAAGCTCTCCATAGCTGCATGTTGAATTTGGATTTGCCGTCAGCCAGCATATATATTGTCATAAAAAATTACAGCTAAAATAACACCTTAAGAAATACACAGAGATAAACAGGCAGAAAAAGATCAGAAAATCTTATTCATAGAAAATGTGTGGTTAAAGATAACTCCATAACATTAAATTCAGGCACATACATTGCAAGTGGCATTGAAAGAATGTTCTAAATGCAATAGAATTATCAAATAGAATAGGACAAACTCCGTCACAGAGATCTCCAGGAAGCAGGTTATCTGGCTGTACAACACAACACACAACAGGTGAAGAGCATTGCCTCCGTCACAGAGATCCAATCAGACTCACATGCACCCAGCAGTGTCGAGGCTCCTGAATGACTCCTTTTGTTTGACAAGCAAAGCACATGGACTGACAACAGCAACAAATTTTAAGGTCTCTCTCTGTGACAGTCATTCAATCCTGGGTGGAAGCCATCAATCATGTTAAGCAATTTTGCTCCCTGCTCAAGGTAATTGTGTCATTTTGCATTCATCCGACATAAATATTGGCTATTTAAACAAAACAGGGAGAGGGAAGTGGAAGTGAATTCCCAATCAATTTCCCTAAATTGCTCCTCTACTCTTGTGAGTGTTCTTCCTCTGCAGACTCCTTTGTGTCTGCGTGCTGGCCTGTGCAGCTCTGATGTCATCCGTCACATTTTCAGATGCTGCTATTGGTGAGTGCAAACAGGCCAGCATCTGCCACGCTAATAATGCTGCGTCTGCACCTTTTAAGGAAAATGGGATGAGGCGTCTTTTAGCTGATCTGCTTTGGCAACGCATGTAAACAAAGTGTGTGTCAATTTGTTGCATCGTAGTTTCAAGTTATGTTTAGTGAAAAGAAGTGTTTAACCCAAGATGCCTCAATCTAGACGTAAACTGAATGTTTTATGCTTTTTGTATATCTCAATTAGTTATATTAAACTGTTGAAATGCTATTATTGATCCATTGTTTTTTTTTATCTTCAGTCAATCCCATAACAACCTGGTTGGAAAATGGGGTGAAACCAGTCTACAATCAATACCATCAGCAGAATCCCGTCTTGAGTCATCTGCTGGCATCCCCTGAAACTGGCCTCAAAACTGGAACTCGTGTTGAAACCGAAATCATGACACGCTCTGATAAAGGGACGTCATTAATCATTGACTATCAGTCAAACCCTCAGTGGTTTACTCAAGGTAGTTACAATCAAAACAGCCCTCATAACAAACGCCTCCACTCCCAACTGGGAGTGCCAAGAATGCAGAGAGTTTATGGCACAGGTGGAGGGAAGTCGACAAGCAGCCTTTTCACTGGTTCCTCTCAGCATGGAGGGCGAGGCTTCCAGAATCAACAAACCAGATTCAATCATTACCCGTCATACACACTTGCGACAAATAACCAAAACAGTGAGTCTGACGGACCTATAAAGATTCATAATGGTGGCTTCTTTGGCGGACAGTACACCCCACCACCAAGTGGGCCTAGATCGTTCCATAATTTAGCCCAAACTGGAAGTAGTTTGACTCCATACCCACCAATCATCAGAAAATTATCACAAACTGAAGCTGTCAGTCCTTTGTATCAGAGCTCTGGTCTTTTGCAAGACTTGAATCCATTTAATGACCGGAAATCCCATGATCACGGCAGTGTTACAGGAAGTGACTCTTGGAGAGGGCCCGAAAGCAGAACTGACCATCAATCTGAATATAATACACGTTTCCCCTTTTCATCCCAGTCTGGTGGATATCAGAGTAGTTCACTGCCAAGGTCAAGAAATCATTACGGCGGTTATGAAGAGGGAAATGAATTTGCTACACCCAGAACACGGTCCACATCTAATGGGATTAAATCAACCAAATCTCCTGTATTTATAAGTCAAATGGCCCCAGATGCACCATCAATCAGAAATGGCTTAGGCTCCTCTGTTATTAAAAACAAGGCAGAGAAACCGAAATCATCAATCATGGATTTCTCCCAGGGCTCGGTGAGTAACGGTGAGAAACCAAGACGGAGAGAAATTCAGTCCCACCTCTTCAAGGACTCACAAAGCTCTCTCGTCGAGCCTGTGACTGTCACAAGCGATAGACGGAAATCGTTAAGTGGACTTGACTCTTTTTCCGCAATCCAAAATGAGCTACAACCTTCTGACCCAAAAGCTCCCAGCCTGTTTTCAACTTTATACCGCTTACAACAAGTAAAGGGAAAAGATTCAGACAGCGAAATACAACATCTCTCCAACGCCATGCCACCTTATTACAGTGCTAATGAGGCCCGGTATGGCGGTCAGACGTACTCTAATAAAAAGACGGAGAGCTTTGCCAATCAACCCATCTCTACCATATATTCCCCTGCTCCCTCTCAACTTTCCTTACATCCCACTTCAAAGACAGGCGAGTCCATGGAAAGTTTTGTCTCTACGCAACTTGCAGATTACCGGGGCAGCTACACTGTTGGAAGTGGGAAATCTGCAGAAAGTAGCCTGGCCAAAACTTCTGATGTCGGAGGATCTATGCATGGTTACAAACCTGGACGATCCACAAAAAGCATCCATGGCCTCAGAGGGTTCATAGATCCTCAGCGGTTTGCAGTGAAGGAAAATAGAGGGCTACCTACTGTTTCTAATAGAAGGAGCAACTCTCAGAGATACAGCTTTGATCAATCTAAAATTGGAAATGTACGTCTGCCTTTGCCATCAAACTATAGTTTTGGCCAGAGTAGAGCTTTCACCACAACTACTCGACCTCCTCTTGCAATAACAGAGAGGACACCCACAGACTATTCTGGGCTTGACGTCCCTATAACTGCCCCTATTACATCAAACCCCTTTCTGTCTCCTGATGCTTCAGATCCATTTCAAACCATGTCTGCTGCTACACCAAGGCCATTCACATCAGGCTTTAAGGACATCCGGCCTGAGGATGGCAACCATTTAGAATTTAGAAACCACAAAAGGCTATATGGTTTCAAAGGATCTGACACACCGTCATTCAGCAGTGCCACCTCTGAGCAGGTAGAGGGTGCCAAAACTTTAGTCAATGAGCCACACAATGCTGACACAGTCCAGCAGGGTGTACAGAGATTTCAGTTTAGCAGCTCACAGGTCTGGAAACCCAAACATGGTAGTATTCACAGATGGTACAAAGAAATACCCCAAGCTGAAACAGAGCCAAGTGCCACTAATGTAAACTCCACACAGAGTGCAAATGATGTAAGCAGTATAGATCTTAAACAAGTTCTAACGACAGCGGAAAGCATAAAATCAGTCAAGTTCCCCAGCTTAACACCAGACAATGACAAGAAGAACCACAAAATCTATGGTTTTCTGGGATTTCACTCTACTAGATACGGACATGCACAGAACAAAACACAGTGGGATCATTCTAAACTAAGTACAGCTACAGTGGCGCCAAAGCAGAGAGGCGTTTCAGCCTCTTATGGATCAACAAGAAATCTCAAAGTTGGTGATCGGCCAGCTGAATCCGGCCGTACCTCTGAGTCAGAAACACCCACAAGAACCAAACCTGCTGAAATGACGGCTAACCTTCTGAATGGGCACAGCTCCAACAGCAGCATGGTGCGAGGCAGTCGTGTGAAGGGAACACACAGCAGTAACAAAAGCTGGACTGAATCTGCCAACAATTCTTCTCTCACATATAAAATGAAAAATTCTCCCATCGTCAGGCTGCACAAGCGCCCTTTCACAGTCGAAACATTTAGGTATGCTGATCTTATTGGAGGTGCTTCATTTAGTGTTGTTAGAGCTGCAATCCAGACAAGAAACAGGCCAGCTGATGGTCAAATTGCTCCCAATGCTACGGTGACAACACAGCAAACAGAAGTCAAATCAGTTGGCAGAAAGGCTCCTTTACTTGTAATCTCTGAGGATGACAAGCATAAAACCGAGAGGGAGAGCATTGGTCCTGACGCACACGCTGAAGGTGACGAAGAGGATTTCATCAGTGTCCAGGGGAGTAAATTCCAGGATAACGAGGGAAGCGGAAGCGGGGATTTTGATTTATTCAAAACCCCTGAGAGTTGAGAAGATTTGTTAGAGCTGGAATATTTTCTGACATCAACAGGAAACGTTTCCTTCAAGTCGGTGAAACTGTTCCATTAGATAAATGACAAACTTGTAATGTGCCTGAGATGTTTCCAATAAAATGCTGGCAATATATTTGTACTTTTGTTCCTGTTCACTCTTGAAATCTGGAGATGTGCAGTGCCAATAATCTTATATAGAAACTATGTGTTAAAAACTTAGTATTTATTGTAGGGCTATTAAGTTGGATTGCACTATATTGTGTCCACCCCAGTCATCGCACTCATCAGATCTAGACTTCCTCAGCTTTCTGGCATTTTCATTGCATTATTCGACGTGTTAAACCACTCATCTGGCTAAGAATGCTGGGAATTGTTTGCAGTTACTCTTTAGATTATTTCCCTCAACGGCATCTTCCAAACCTGACCTCAAATAAAATGTAAGGCCCGAAAGGCTGCCGTGTTTCCATCTTCGTTGAACATCTCCTGGGAGCTTTACGTTCAGTGGGAAAGCTGCAAACATGGGCTTTCTTTGCATAACCTTTTCCTCATTTGGCAAACGGCATGCATAATGTAAAGCATCAAGACGAAAATGTAGGGAGATCATACTTCAGGGATTTTTTTTTTGCATTATAAATTGATTGTATTCCCACTCCTCCTGTCCCCATTGCCAGGCAGCGGCTATCCAGTGCTGACACAGACTTTCCATCTCCTCTCCGAGCTAACAAAGAGGTTTCAGTGCGCTGGTCTCTGGGTTAACAAGCTATGAAAGGGAAAAACTCAATCTTCCCCCTTTTCTGTTTTTGCCTTGCCAAGCCATTGGTTAAGTATACAAACAGTATTTAAAGAAAACAAGTCATGATGTGGTTTGTTCAACCACAAAGGAAAACAGACAGTAATGAAAATAACGTTTAGAAGGATTAGAAGAATGTGCTTTACATTATGTGACCATATCTATCTATATCTTAACTGTATTGCCTGTGTTACATAAATGAGGTGACATACCTGCACTGACCTGATTGTGCATTTACAGTAAGAGCAAATGCTTCCACTAGATGGCATTACACACCCATTTCATTGGTAGAAGTGTGCCCTAAAGCACTGTAAGTTGTCGCGCTCATGCTATAGCAGCAAATGGAGCTACTACAGAAGTACAATGTTAAAGTCAGACAATTACAGCAGGATAACAGTTGCTGATCTTTTTGTCTGAGGCTTTTCCCGTTCTTAAAGGGTAATCGCCCAAGCAAAATTGTAGTTTGGGCATGCACCCATATTCTGTTTCCAGGGCCATTGGGTCCACAGTAAACCCAGATCACAGCTCCCAAAAGGTCCATTCACAACACCTCACCCTTCACCTTCTCCCAGTCGGCAAAAACCCACCTACATACCAGTTCCCCCGCTTGTCCCTCCGTCCACAGCAAGAAGGGGCCCCAAAGTGAGGAGGGATTTGAGGGGGGGGGGGCTTGAGGGAGCTGCCAGTCAAAGTTAAACACATTGTACACTGGATTAACGTGCCTCCACCCCACCGTTACCCGTGGAAAGGGGAACTGTCTGCGTTCCCATAGCAGTGCCCCTCAGAGCTGAGAGGCATTAAGGTGATATGATGTTTTTTTAGGTTTCCGTGTACTGGCACGCCTGTTGGATGGAGAACATTACAAAGAGGAGGCGTTGGCCAATCGCCTCCTTCAAAGTCGTCTTTCTGTGGTGCCTTTTGTGCCTCTGAGTGTTTGTGTGCGTGATTCACACACTCGCCGCATCCAAGTGTGTGTACTCGGCTATAATATTTCTCGCGTGTGTGTGTGTGTTTATCAGACAGAACAGTGTTCTCTTGCAACTTGGCCTTCCCCCTCTCCTACTGTGAGGGGAATTCTGTACCATGTGTCTGCGGTTTTCAGGGAGCTTTCAAGGAAAATAAAGCAC
>OMOW01101721.1:0-11495 GCA_900312555.1 Lamprogrammus exutus | reverse complement strand
GCTCTTCGCCCAAAAATACAAAATTCTGTGTGAAAAAATGTAAATAAGTGTTGGTTATTTTCTTTTTTTTTTTTTTTTTTTTTTTAGGTTAATTTGATTTTGTATTGCTAACTTAATCCTGACTAGAACCTCTGTTTTTATTTTACTGTTAAGATCTTACTGAGTATTAGAAAGAAGACAATTTACAAAATGGGAGGAAATAATGCAACAGTGTTGTCGGTACTCTGTTAGAAGAGGACATTAACATAGGACTTTACACCAAAAAACTAAATGCTGCTATAAGAATGACAATAAAGTATTCACAAGTGTCGTTTTGCAAAATGTCAATTTACTAAATCTGAGGAAATAAGGCAACAAAGAGTTATTTTCATATTTTTCACATGAGGTTTTAAAATAAAACTTGTGAAGCATTACACTGAGAAGTTGCTCAGGATCATCTTCATGATACTCAACTGTTCGTGCTCCTGACCTGAATTGACAAACTTTTAGGAGGTCTGTTTTTTCAAACGTGAAACTAAGAATATTAATCATGGCTGCATTCCATCTAGGTATGTCATTGTGACAGGTGTTTCTAATATTCTGGCCCCATAATGCACTGCATGTAATTGAGGTGGACAACATTTCAAAATGATGCAGCTCCACTCACTTTGCAGCCACCAAGTTTCAAAAATAGCTCATAACTTTTCGAGTAACCCTGCAAACAAGCAAGCAAACCAACAAACGAGTAAGTTAAAGTCAAACTCGTGTTATTTAGTCACCACGGTATCCCTTTAGTTTGACCAGCTTCTTCTTGTCGCTGTGGGAAACCTAATGCTGGCAGACGCTTTTGACGCTGCGCTCTACATTTATATATTACGGTACAAGAGAGGCTCAGGTAAACGCGCCTCTGAGTGAGGAGACGGTCCAAGGGAACGGGACAGGATTATTTCATGATTCACCAGGGACGAGTATGGACGTGAGAGGACCGGAGCCACAATAAAGTAAGTTGTTTAAAACTTTTTGGGAGAAGAAAATTAGAGCGCACAGGTGGGAATCCGATTCACGAATCAGAAGGCGCTGAGGTTAGTTTATTCATCACTTTAAATGTGAAAAGTCACACATGGTCATGCTGCATGGTCATTATTTAAAGCGAACATTATTTATTAATTAATTTAAAAATGAAATCTTAATATGAACATTTATGTGTCATAGATTATGGCATTGAATGTGTAGGGTAATTCGGTTTTATAAAGTAATCCGTGAAAGTTGTTTTGCAACATTTTATGTTGGGTATAAATTCCGAATTTATTAATATGAAATAAAGTACAAATAAACGGATGATATGTCAAAGTCCCCCCAAAAAACACATGGGATCTATTGTTTTATTTAATTTTTCATGTGAAAGTGTATCAAAATAGTTACAAATTTCCGGCCAAAATATTTATTCTATTCAATTTGGATTTTCAATAAAAAGTTGAGCATGGTAATTTCCCTTGAGTCATTTCAGTATGTCTGCAAGTTATCCCTCTTAGCATCGCGCACAGTAAAATTTGGGAAAGATATAAGTGCAAGTGCTTAAGAAATTAAAATTCAGAATGTATTTTCATTATTGTTTGATATAAATGTTAAAAACACCAATTGTACATGCTGAAAAAGGATTGTTACACATGTGGAGTTGGGATTTTCATACAATTAATCTAATTTGGGCTGGGGGAAATGATGCTGTGTAATCATGACAAAAAAAAAACCATTTTATCAGGTCATTTTGTCTGTTATGAGTCTAGAACTTAGAGAACTCAATTCCAGATTTCTAGAAAAAAAAGTCTGAAAAAAACAAAAAATGATTATAGACCTCTTCACTTGACTGTTGAAAACTCTTCCACTCTTGATTGTCATGTGAGACACTCTCGATCGTGTCTTTCACACGTCCTCTGTAAACAACAAGCAAAGCCTCGACACTGGTGTGCCATTTGCAAGACTTGATTCTTGATCACAGGCTTGGCAGAAATGTCCCGTCTAACGAAGGAATTTGGTAAATGAAAGCCAAATTCAATAGAGTAAAATTGTAGGGATGACCTTTTACTTCAGAGGGTTAATAATTCAGCAGTGCATATCCAATAATCCCCCCTCCTTCACAGCTCCCTTCCATCCAGGACAATCTATGGAGCTGTGCGGTCCCAACATCGGTGAGAGTGGAGGCTCTGTGTGCCAGGTGGAGAAGCTTCCCTGTCACAGTGTCTCCCTTTGTCGCCTGCAAGCCACTGGACACCATACGCACAACCCTCCCCACTTTACCCACCAGCCCTGGGTCAACCTTCCAGGCCCAGCTGTTGCCTCCAGCCCAGCTGTGGCCATCAAACACAGGCCACATGGAACAGCTAAGACCAGCTGCAGCAGCCTGGAGTGTGCCTCCTCAAGGCTGGGGGAGGAGGCAACGCTGTCCATGTGCAGCCCGGGAAAGGTGCTGGTGACAGGAGGAGGGGGATACTTTGGCTTTAGGCTGGGGAGAGCACTGGCCAGCCAGGGAATGTCAGTGATCCTTTTGGACATACACAGGCCACCCTGTGATATCCCAGATGGGGCGATCTTCTATCAGGTATGGGATGGTGCAGGGGGGTAAACTAAGTGAACATTGATAAACCACCTACACTGATTACATTAAATCACATTGCTGGGCCCTTTAGAGCAGGTGAGGCCTTAGTGGTAAGAATCCTTACATCTGCTGTCAGTTTGTTTTTTGCTGGCAAAAGAAAGTGTTTTTGGCCCCAAAAACATTTCATTTTTCCTTTATCTATTTTTTGGCTTATGTTTTGAATGTTTGGTCGATATGCCTTTAGTTATTGCTAAGTAAATGCTCCTTAGTTATCTATTGACCAGTTTTGTTGTTTTTTTTTTTACCATAAGTCTTAATCTGTTTATGTTCTGTCCTAATCCGTTAATGTTTTGTCTTAGTTGTAACTTGCTGTTTTATTACTGTGTTTTATCATTGTGCCCATCCTATAAAGCGACATAGGGTGCGAGAAAGGGGCCATGTAAAATATTATTATTATTATTATTATTATTATTATTATAAGGAAGTGAGCAAGGGCTGTGATATTTTTGATGGAAATAATAATAAAAATAATTAGCTGCATTTATTTGAGATAAGTGATTATGATTTGCAAGTTCCATGCGCAAAGTCCAAAATCCCCATTGACATTTTAACCTTTGTGGGTGTTACTTGTGCCATTGCCTTGCGTCAGCTGGTGTCAGTGTGTCTCTGTGATGAGTGTGTGTGCCGTGTGGAATCAGACACAGGTGAGTGATCCACCTCAGAGCACCAGCTGCTGACTGGGTTAGAGAGGGAGGATACTTGATTCAGGTTTCACCTGCACACCTCATGGCACTCTTACCTTAATTATACTGTCCCTCACACAGGATAATCTCTGACACACACCACACGCAACATGTCACCTAACCTAAAGTGTTAAAATCAACCACACCCCTGTTTCACTGATTCTAATAAATGCTTCATT
Organism: Lamprogrammus exutus; assembly: GCA_900312555.1. NCBI lineage: Eukaryota > Metazoa > Chordata > Actinopteri > Ophidiiformes > Ophidiidae > Lamprogrammus > Lamprogrammus exutus. The sequence continues at coordinate 8,001 of OMOW01101721.1, read as the reverse complement.
TGATTCCCAATTCCTTACAGAGCGACATTCGGGACTATTCTTCCCTGTATAAGGTGTGTGAGGGGGTGGACTGTATATTTCACACGGCATCTTACGGGATGTCCGGGCCAGAACAGGTGACTGCCTTTTGTGTCTTGTATGACATCATCATTCAGGAATATTATATGTTTGTGTGTGAGAGAGTTAGTTAGTTAGAGAGGAGTGTATGAGATGAAGATTTTCCTTCTTACATTCAGCAACACCAATGCTGATTGCGAATTGAATTTGTTTAATCATCACAAGACCAGAAATTAGTTGTACATAAGTTAATTAGAAATCGAACGAGCCAATTAAAACTCTCGTACAGGGAAAGAAAGACACAGGACATGAAAAATTAAATAAGAAAATAATATTTAGTTATCATGGTGATGCATAACCATAATGCGTTATGACAGAATAAAAAGGTTTATCAGTGACATTTCCCTGTCTTGTCTCTCAGCTGAGGAAAGAGCAGGTGGATTCAATCAATGTCGGAGGGACCAACAATGTAATAAACGGTGAGAATAGACATAATTCTGCATTGAAACTCATTGAGATGAATATATTGTCACCACTTTGACACTGAAAGCTAAAACTGAGCTAACTTTTCGTTTGCACTCCCTCATATAGTAATTACAGTAGTGTTGCCAGGATCTGATATGATTTGGTCTGATCACTTTGGTTTTGGCTCTTCAGTGTGTAAGGAGAGGAGCATCCCCAGGCTGGTGTACACCAGTACCATCAATGTGGTGTTTGCTGGAAAACCAATTGTGGACGGTGATGAGGCCTCTGTGCCGTGTGTGCCCTCCAACACGGTGGGTGAGAGTTGGATCATGTAATGTAAATATAATGTGTCTAATTGTAATATGTGAAACTTATTCTGTGCAGGTTGGGCAAGGGACTGTAGATGAAGATTTTTACAAAGGTTTTTACAAACTGCAGGAATGATACCGATGTATTTTGTCATACAACAGAAAACTCTTTGTGTTGGATGATGACTCAGATTCCATTTCAGCTAAAATGTTACGCATTCATTCCTCTGAATGTATAATCTGCAATATACAAAAGCGTAATTTGGCACCATTTACAGTGAAATATTTACTATTCTTTGGTTCCATTGGGCAGCTTATTTCAGTGTAAGGAAAGGATGGGATCCATAAAAAGTGGATTAGTGCATTAGTAAATGTACTGTTCATTTACCAATAAGTAGCTTTTCGTCCTGTTTTGTAAAAAAAGTGAGACAATAACAATGTTTAGAAGGGGATTTTCTGTATATGATATAATATATTTTTCTCTCTGTTCCAGCACATTGACCACTACTCCAGAACTAAAGCCATTGCAGAGAAGATGGTCCTCTCAGCCAATGGATGCTCCCTTAAAGGTGAAGAATAATCAGTGTGTGTAATGAGTGTGTGATCACAACATGAAGACACAACTGGAGAAGGTTGCATTAAGAGGAAAGGATGTAGCAAATACTAATGACTGTGATTGCGGCCTTGCTGCGATTTCCGTGTACAAATCCTGATCAGTTATTGTGTGTGAGACCACACACACACAAGTATGAGACTGAGAGAATAGTTGCCATGGAAACCCCGCTGCCAACGTGTGCAATCCAATACAACTGGCCTAACTGATACAGTCAAAATTTGAGCTGGACTAGACAACACTTGTGCAGCCTTTACACATCACTAAACAGTCTGCAGCAGCTTTGAAGGCGAACACACACACACACGCACGCACGCACGCACGCACGCACACACACACACACACACACACACACACACATTCAAGAAATTGATCTCTTCATCTTTCTACACTTCCTACTACCAGTGAGACAATTAGTATTAAAGAAGCAACATACAGTTCTTATAGGCTCTAATACTTTTCACCCCTAAACTGTTGGAATAAGCAGGTGTGAAGCCTTCCATTCCCTCCTTAGGTGTGTAACCCTACTCCCCATCAGTAACCATTTGCTCATATATTCAATTATGCTTAAAGCATGGAGCTGTGTCATTGTATACGGCAGGCTAAAGCTCATGCATCTGCTACAGGATGATGTGAGTTGCTTCATTATTCACTGAAAGACACCTCAATAAATTAGTGTCATTTGAGTCATTTGGGGGGCAGCTTTCATATAGTAGATTTTGGTCATGTATACTTATGTATATTCTCCACAGTTGAAAAGTAGCTTTACTGACACCCTGTTTACACTGCCATGTGTGTTCAGTATCTGGATTATATCTGGAGGGACAAGCCTCATAGAAATGCAGGCGAAAATGCACCCAAGATGTCTTCAAAACATTTACAAATCCGTTCCACACCCAGCTTAATGTATGTGGCTAATGAGATCAGGGTACAATCCCGATAAACGAAGCATTGAAATCAGTGTAAGCAGCCTCTAAGTTTACTTCTAAGTTTAAATTAAGTGGCAGCAACATACATGATTTAATACCTGAAGGTGTTAACTGCTTCAAGTGCAGGTGGAGGCCTGCTGCGGACTTGCGTCCTACGCCCGTGTGGCATTTACGGGCCAGAGGAGAGGCGACACCTCCACAGAGTGATGGTGAGGGACTGTCACACAAACATAACCAACTCAGATGTGTAAAGGTAATGTCACCTTGTGTGGGCACTGTGGAAAATATCCGACAAAACATCCAGAGCCTGAGGCCACATCTTGTGCACCTCGATGGCAGAATGTGTTCTTGCCTGAAGAGTTTACATTATTGATAACCCCTCTGCAGGCGTCCAATTACAGCCTCTCAGTCTTTCTTCTTGTGTGAGGCAGCCAGTCTAAGCTGTGTGCAGTCTGCTGAAGGGCAGGATGTGGATGATTACATACTAGGTCGACTTTTTATACAGTATCTCGGTCATCTTTCACCTTATCTGCTAGTCTAGACTTAATGAGCACAAAGTCCACATGCAAATACAGAATGTACATATACAGTATACAGTGCAGACAAAAAAAACACCCAACAACATAAAATGATCAAATGTATGACTTTACAAAATAACAACAAATTATGTGTGCTTACATTCCTGTTGAGCCAAACCATAGCATACCATAACATTTTACCCCATCATAGATTATCAATAGGTACAACTTGGTCTAGATCGAGATACATTTTAAAACTACTGTTGCTTATGACAAATAAAGCCATAAAGTCCAATTGGAAGTGTGTCTCTCTCTTTAGTCCAGTATATTATTAGAACAAGACAAATTGTGTGTAGGCTTGTTCTGCCTTGGTGGATGTATCCAATTAGACTGAGAATTTATTTACAGAGAAAAACATAAAATATAATACAGTGTAATAAAATTACAAAAGGAAGTAATCTGTCAAATCAAAATCAAAAGAAATCAAAATTTCCATCTCTCTCTCTCTCTCTCTCGCTCTCACACACACACACACACACATTCTGTTGTTCAGGTGAATGTGGAACGCCGGTTGTTCAGCTTCAGGTTTGGGGACCCCGAGGCCAAGATGAACTGGGTGCACGTGGAAAACCTGGTACTGGCTCACACACTGGCAGCTGAGGCTCTCACACTGAAGAAGAGCTGTGTCGCTGTAAGTCTCCCTTGCCACCTCAGGAGACACACTCAGCCAGCCACAACACTGAGACATTCCTGTGATGAGACTAATCTCATTTTTACCATTACCAGCATCTGATTCATGACATGACACCCTTCGCTAGTTTCACTATTTAAATCATGGCTATTGTTTCACTTTCACTGGTAGTTTTCGCTTGTTTTTGCAGAGTGGACAGGCGTATTTCATTAATGATGGAGAGTCAGTCAATCTGTTTGAGTGGTTTACACCCTTGGTGAGTTAAACATTTAAGGATATTTATTGGATGAAATGCGTTTAGTCACAACAAAGTGGAATTGACCTCTCTGTGTGTCCTGTTACTTCCCATTGCAGTTTCAAAAGCTGGGTTACAGCAGACCGTTGATAAGACTGCCTGTTTCACTGGTCTATTCAGCAGGTAGATCAGCTTTCATTCTGCTCTCCTTTAGAATAACAATTGTTTGAAATCTTTGTTAATGGTTTTATAAGCTGTATGAAAGCAGCCGTTCATTGTCATGATAAGTGCGTTTTTATTCTATTTATAGCCATCCTGGTGGAATATTTACATATCTTCCTGAGGCCTGTGATAGAAGTCCCTCTCCTCTTTACCAGAAGTGAGGTAAATACATCTCCTTCTGTCTCTTCTGAGAGTTTCAGTCAGGCTTTTACTCTATTGAACATTTCATTGAAGAAATTCAGTTTTGTACTTGTGATACTGAAGCAAATCCTTCTGTTTTTACAATTGGAACAAAATGTGAAAATGTGCAGGTGTACGGCCTGAGTGAACTTGGTGTCTAAAGAGATTATGGATCATGGTCACTGATCATGCAACTGACCACATGTGTGCAAATGCACATGCCGAAGTGAAAGTATGTGTTTGCGTGTTGCAGAAGGAGGTTTTGGGTTACCCGTGCAAGGATGATTAGATTCTTGTTTAAGTCTCACAGCTGTCCCATCACAGTGAAGACAGACTTCATTAGGGCAAGTATTTTCCTATCAGCTCCCCCCACCCTCATCTGATCATATCTCCGTTCATGAATTATGAAAAAGTGAGCCACTAATGAATTCCGAAATGGCAGATAAAGAGATGGCAAATTATCTCATAGTCACTCACTGAAAACTGTCTTCTTGCTGGCTTGTGGCAACATTAAAAAACATGAACTCACCACAACTAGATAGAGTAGAGTAACAGTTTGTGGAATAGTAATCCTGCCTCTGCTGATATAGTGGGGAGGCCTGTAAGAGGCATCTTAAGGAGTCTCCATCATGGTCTCTACTGTGCTCATGAATGTGTGATGAGTTAGAAACCAAAGCTGAGCCTGTGGGCCTGCACCCACAGCTCATTCTGTCAGACAGCTGCAGGCTGGGGGATCGATGATTGTCCTGTGAATAAAACATGAAGAGGTGTGGGTCACGACAGGAAGTTCAAGATGAAGACCACAGGAAGTGACCTCAGCACAGTTGCGGTTGCTAGGATGACCATAGTTGGTAAACGTGATTGTTTGGCTCAAATGATCCTGCGACTCTCAGGTTAAGACATCACTGATGACAATGGAGCTTTTCCTCGGCACAGATATTGCATTCCTACACTGACCAGGAACCAGTGGCCCAAGTGGAGCAAATATTAAAGGCAGGCACTCTTGGGTCAGAGTGAGCAATATCAATGTTCAACAAGACTCATGAGACACTCCCCGAAATTAAGACACGCTGCTTTGTTGTCATTGTATTCATTCATGTTGTTTTAGTAATGTAGCAATGTGAATTTTTTCCCCTTTTGTGTTTGATGCTGCTGTTATCAAATTAGAGAGCCACATTTAGGTTCAATGCTCAAATTTATTTTCTTGAAGTGTTAAATAGGAGGAACAAACCAATGCAGAAAACTGCATTCATCATCAGCAGAACTGGAACCCAAGTAATTAGTAATTACAATAAAAAAATAAAAAAATTCAATGCAGCAATGGCACATATTTCAACATAATTTCCTCAGCAAAATCATCACATCAGCAATATTAAAAGTAATGTCAGCCTTTAAAAAAAAAGTCATATTCTGGTTTAATTCAGTTTCTTTCCCAGAGTATCTCCTACAGAGATTATATGGTCTCCAGTAGCTCCAGCATGATTGTCAGGTCAGACAGGATGGGCAGGACTCAGCAAATTTAAGTGTAGTGTGTTTATATACGCCATACCTGACAACTTGGCATAAGCTTCATCATCAAGGTCTGTGTTGATTGAAGTCATTTTGACATCAAATTACTCGTCAAAACAGACAGACGGTGGATTGTGTTGGAGGCTGAGAAGCTTTAAAGCACTGATGTGTATTGAACTGTGTACTACCTGGTCTGAATGATTCAGTCTCTATGGGTACTTCCTCTGATGACACCTTATCCCCAGGCAGTAAGAAGATACAGCAACCAGAGACATTCATCAGTGTCACAGTGTATAAACAAGTTTGCTAAATCGAGGTTAATCGAAACTGTTAGCCTCACAGTGTAACCTTTGCTCTTTTGGCTTGGACGTCTCTGTGGATAGAATTAAGCACACATCTCCAGGTCTGGCTGTAGGTGATGGAGCTTGTGGAGATGATTTATGTCTTAACACAGATGCCTTCATCTGTATCTCCAGGTGAGGAACATAGCAGTTACCCACACCTTCAAGATCGAGAAGGCACGTCACGAGCTGGGCTACTGTCCAACGCGCTACAGCCTGGCAGACTCTGTGGAACAATACCTGAGGTCCCAACAGCCACACTCCAGCTTGCTACATTTCAACTCTCAGTTACCCCGAAGCCTGGTCCTGCTTCTGATGATGGGCCTTGGCCTGATGGTCCTCATGCTCTGCTGTGTACTCTGTCAGGACTAGCCTGTCAGTTAGTCCTGGAGAAGTACGCATTAGCTGTCACTACATTAGCTGTCACAGTCTTCATGTTTAGAAATAAGATGTGGCAAGATATCAGTCAATCAGTCACCATGTAAAGCAAAAGTGTACTCTCACTTCATGTGATGTATTGGTGAAAATCCATTGAAATATTGAAATAAGACTCAAAAATAGGTTTGCAGGGACAATGAAAACAACTACCTCAGAATGCTGGATAATGCAAAATCTGCTCCTCATTTTTCAAAGGCAGCTATATCTGTTAATGTAAGTACTTCAACTATTTCAACATTTCGTTGTTGGTATACTGTATAAGTGTTTGTGTAAGAGTCTGAAAGTACCACGCATCATCAAACCTGTGCTGTGTGAATGTACTGGATTTCTCTGTAGTTTGAATTGACCATGATTCCATTAAAATTTAGAGGAAACATTGATCTAAATTAATTCATATTTGTATTAGAAATATTGTGATTTTTACTGATTATAATTAAAGCATGCTTCCAGTTTCTATGATAAAGATTTGTTGTGATTTAAACATACGTAGAATTTTGTACACTTTTAGATGTAAAAGCAGTAACAGTGAATGCCAATGATGATTTTATATCTTTAACAAACACATTAATTTATATGTTCAACATTTCGATTTCTTTTTTCCTCTCCACTAATGAAACCTTGAAGTGAGAGAAAAGGTGAGTCTTTAGTTGAAAGAACGACCATCTTCATCTATCAAATAAATATGAGGTATTAACCAAGCAGAGTGTGTGTCATCTTTGAAGCTGGCAGTCTTGTGAACATCCACATTAACCGTCGCATGAGGGCGCTCTGGTACAGTTACACATTTTCTTCAAGCAACACACTACGTATTATGAAACGTGCAACACGTGCGTGTTAGTCTATTCACGTATGCATACACATGTCGCAAATATAAGTATATTTCTAACGTGTTCGAAAAAATTACTGGCAGCGGTGGGATTCGAACCCACGCCATCGAAATGACTGGAGCCTAAATCCAGCGCCTTAGACCACTCGGCCACGCTACCATTGTAACACCGCCGACAAAGTCGAGGTGAAATAAAGTCTTCCGAGTATTCCGATATTGATGTCTAAAATGAGTTACCTACTAACAGAATTAACAGAAATGACGAAAGTCATTAGAAAATACTCTTATAAACCTTTCACGCTGCACTGCTAAGTAACGACAACTAGCAGCTAGCTACTTTGGTTAGCATTTTCCTCTCTGGGTGGGTAGTTCATAGGCTGTGGGAGATTAGAGAATTCCTAGCATTCCTGGTTCTATGAAAGCATAAAATCTCAGAACATAACTAGAGCGACTATGACCCTCAGTGATGAAATTTAACAACTTACTAACAAGACCATGATCACCACATCCCACCCAATGAATGTTTTATTTTTTGCACAAATAGTGCGTGCACATGTCCACTACGTTTGGTTACAGTAAACTAATTCATTTATGAGATAACAGCAGTTTTGGACCACTGAGCCACGCCCACTCAACTTTGGCAGCCAAATATATGAAAACGGTAAGGAA
>OMOW01101719.1:0-12069 GCA_900312555.1 Lamprogrammus exutus | reverse complement strand
GGAACGTGTAAACACACACACACATAAAATTAGCTCAATCACGGAGTCTCCATGAGCGAAACGTTGGGATACTCCCTGATTATAAGCTGAGGAGGAATGTGAAAAATGTACCACTGGGTACTGAGCCAGGTCGTTGTACGTCCTGCCTGCAATTGTGTTGAGTTGCATCAAGTAGTCAAAGTTGGAAATCTCCCGGTTCACCCATTTCTGTCGATGAGGATACACGGCATCAATGAATACATGAATCTCATTACGTATAATGTGTGGAGACACTGTTCAGAATGTGTTTTTGTTTCCTGTCCTGACCTGTGTGAGTCCCGACGCTTTGAGAAGCTCCTGAGGTGAGCGGGTCCCGTACAGGCTGAGGGATCTCAACAGCAACATACGGCTGTACACCTTGTTCCTCGCCTGTCGAGGCGTGACACAACAAGACGTCACTCTTCCTGGTAGCAAACATTTTTCATAAGCCTTCTGATAGAAATGACTAAATGCCTGTTCACCTCCTTCTTGAAGTTGAGGAAGTAGTTGGTCTGGTCGATGAGGAAGATCTCCAGAGCAGAGCGACGCAGGTTATATCGTCGCAAGTGGACCTCTCGGATTTGGGACAGCGGCCATTTGAAATCGTGGCCCACTCCTTACAGACATTAGCACACACAGTTAGTTCAGGGGAACATATGTGATGTGAAAAAGTGGTGTTTTGTCTTCCTCCATTCATTTCTCTCTCTGTGCTGCCTCACCTTCCTCTTTCTCCTGGCTGCTGTCATAGAAGTAGATGTGTTGGGTGGTGAGCTCCAGGCGGCCGGGCACCACGTCCACGACCGTTACCAGCTCACAGTCCTCCCACAGCACCAGTTTCTCCTTCTGACCTGCCTCTTCTGCCTCAACCCTGCAGGACAGAGAGAGAACGGCATGCTGTGACCCTTACTCTTCTTCTGGCCTATGGTAGAGTCTCAGCAGTGTTAGATGGGTGTTTTATTGGGTGACTGACTGGTTGTTGGTGGCAGCAGGGTCCTCCTCTGGGAGCTCCAAGATGTCGTCCTCCAGGTCGCTGACTTTGACCTGCTTTACAGCCTGGAGCAGCAGAGACTCTGGGTTTACACGCTGCTGATGGACACCTAAAAACAGGGAGTGGTCCAGTCCTACTTAATAGACAGTGCAACCCCATGGAGAGCCTTATCAGCCGAAATCAAACGCTGGTGTTGGACTTGAAATCTACCCAGCAGTCTTACCCAGGTTGTCCCGGAGAGCACTGGCCTCTCGGTGAGGGTCAAAGTTGTAGTTACGAACAAGTTTCAGCCTCATTCGAGAGTAGTTCTCAGCACTGGACACCCTCCAGTGCATCTCGTCCTGCTGCCTGTTAGAAAGAGTAAAAAACACTAACAAGCGCTCCTCCTTAAATACAACTTAATGAGCTGTAAGTTTCATGTGATTCGTTAAGACTGTAGTTGATATGGGGAAGATGAAGTCGGTACCTGTCAGCCCAGGGCCCTCGCTCACACACCAGGCCACGCCGTGCTGCCTTCCACTGTCTGAGGATGGCGCCGTTCTGGCTGTGCTGCTGCTTCAGCATGTTGTTGTACCGTAGGTTCTCCTGGCGGCCTCGCCGTGAGAAGGGCTCCACAAATTGCTCCTGAGCGTAGAAGTGAAACATGAGAGGGTTCTTGTGAGGTGTAGCTTTGATGTGAACCAGGACAGAGATGGAGGCAAGGAAGAGTCGCTGTGCTTCTTTATTTATCTAACTAACCTGGAAGCGGATCTTGCTCTCGCCCCTCTCCCTCTCTCTTCTGTGCAGGCTGACCATGAAGGCCTCGTAGCACTCCTTCCAGTAGAGAGCCATGGTCTCATGGCCCTGGCTGAATGTCTCAATTTCATACTGCTTCATGTACGGGATGATCTGAGGACAGACAACATTTAAAACAAGATAACAAAAAGTATTTATAGAAGAAATGGTTGGGGCGTCACAGTGTAAGCCAGCAATTTAACACAAGCTGTAATTACATCGTGCCACAAAGTAAAACATACAGGCAGTCTGTGTAAGGAACAAACAATAGGCATAAAGTTTCAAAATTAATATAATTCATATGATTTTCAAACTGAACAGATCCTGTAATTCATATATTTAGTTGTTTTCTAGTTTTCTAATCATTGCTTTCTATTTTGCAAACATTATTGAATTCCAAACATACCAGCTCATTTGCACAGCATTAAACTTCTCATTCTTATCTAATGCTTTTCAAACAGAAAAGCTCAAAGCTCACGTATTTGTCGAGGTAGACGCGCCACTCAGGCGAGTTGCAGTACTGTTGGAAGTCCTCGAAGAAGGACGGGCTGCCGTTGGTGTCGGGGAGCTGGGGGAGGTGCAGCTCCATGTAGAGCAGGCGGTGGACTTTGGAGAGCAGCGTTCGCAGCAGGGGAACCAGGAAGGAGTAGGTCTCCTCCGTCTGCTCCTGGATAGAGCGCCGCAGGATGCCCTCCACCTTGCCAAGAAGGTAGCAGGCCTCATCCTGGCTGGACACCTCCTTGGTCTGCAGGATGCCGTTCAGTTTGGCTGTGGCCATGGCACACACCTGGAATAGAAGAACAGATGATGATCACACAACATATACACACTTGTACTCTTCTTTTCTGTTTCCACAATAAAGATGCAAACAACACAGTCCCATTCTCTCTGACCTTTGGCACCTGAAAAACAAGGAACCGAGGGTAGATAAGAAAGATGTGAGCTTACCTCAGGGTCCTCCTGGGCCATGAAGCCCAGCAGCAGCCTCAGTCCAACCTGAGAGAGCTGGAACCACTGGGTGCCTGAAGAGTACCACACCATGAGGCTGTCCATCAGTGTCACAGTCTCCTCCAGCACCTTCTCTGTCCACAGAGCTGGATTCACCAGGCCTTCTGCCTGCAGGAAGTCCTGTACCATGTGCAGCAACCGCACTGCATTCTCTGTGTGCTGTGGCAACGTGGCGGCCGATGCCTCACGATTGTCACCCACCGCCCACTCCAACATTCGCTCCATAAGGCTGGACAGGAAGGGAGAGAACAGAGGAAGGAGAGAATCAGTTACTCACTGTTAACAAGGGCAGAAACAAGACGCAAGCTTGTGACTCATCGTTAGCATGATGGAGTCTAATACAGTGCTGACCTCAGTTTGATTTGGTCCACAGGAAGTAGCAGCTCGTTGGCGGTACCCAGTTTGGTGAGCGCTGAGAAGACCTGGCCACGTTCCAGCCACGCTGTATCATCAGAGCCCTCCACACCTCGCCACATCACACACAGCACAATTTCCAGCAGTATGCTGCACAGCTCCTCCTCCGCTCGCTAGGGCGACAACACAACAAGGGAGATCATTCAAGAGAAGGTTACCGTTCAAATATATTAGAAGAAGTTACACTTTATTGATTAGAATGGATAATTGCAGCAGCAGATGACAGACTACAGCGTCACCTCAGCATTGTTGAAAGACTCCCCCAGAGAAATGTTGTCACTGAAGAGGAAGCTGTCTTCAGTCAGGGAGGAATTTGCTTCACGGTCCCCTGGGAAGGGCTTGGTGGTCTCTAGTGGCGATGGTGTGCTGGGCATGCTGCCAGGTGTCTGGCTGCCGCTCTCTCCACCTTCATAGGCTTGGAGGTGGGACAGATCCAGAGTCAAGCCCCCCGATTTGCCCACCACCCAAGGCTTAACATGGAGTTGCGGCTCTGTGGAGGCAGAGGACGTCGGCGTATCCAGCAGCGAGATGACATCACCATTATCCAAGCTGTCCACAGAGCGAGTGTCACCGATGCTGAGCCGGTCATCCTCCAGCCGGTCCAAGCGGCCAGCGCTGCCTGCCCGGCTCCTCCTGTCCAGCGGCAGCTCTAGGCGGTTAATGCTGCTGCCGCTGGGCCGGCTCAGGCTCAGATCCAGGCTGCTGGTGCTGATGGTATCGGCACCGCGGAGCGCAGAGGACCCTTCTCCCCGCAGGTAAAGCCGTATCAGGGTGTCCTGCCAACACTGCTGCCTCGAGATCTGCATGGCAGCGTCCTGTTGGGATTGGAGCAGCTGGCACACCTGGAGACAGAAGAGGAATGATCCCTGTCAAGTAGTTATGGGTGGCCCCTATCGTATTACTGGAAGCTTCAGTCATTTCCAGTGTCCAGTGCTAATCAATATGCAAAATAAATTGTGTGTGTGTGTGTGAGTTCGCTCACCCTCTTGCAGACTATGAGGCGTACGCTGGGTCCAGCCCGGTGAGTGAGCTGGACCAGAGCCATGAGGTCCTTGTAGTTCACCACTTGATCTGTAGATTTTACACACAAACACACACATCATGTAAAGGCAAGCAGAGAGAGAAACTGGTAGAGTAAAAAATAAGGCACCCCACAAAAAAGACATAACCACGTGAGCACACCGTGACGATTTAAGAAAACAAAAGCTGACCTGTGTGGAGGATCTGGTTGAGCAGACAGCGGATCAGCGTCGGAGTGATGTGAAGTTCAGAGAAGAGCAGCGACAGGCCGGCGTAACCCGCTTCCCTCAGCCGCAAACGCTGCTTATTCTTGTCATAGACACGGTCGCAGCGCAACATGCGCTCAAACAGCTGAATGGAGGTGAAATGTAAAGCTAAAGTTTGTTTGCGGTTGGACAATGACCAGCCGTGGCCTCGTTAGGACATCATACTGAGTAAGTGAGATGGATTGACAAGAAGTAATAGGCGATGAGAAGCTTTTGATAGGTCAGTGTGTCCCAGCAGCGGATGTGTGTGACCTACTTTGAAGACGAGCTCTCGCAGTCGGTCAGAGTGTTTGTTGTTGAGCAGGAGGGCGTAGCAGGAGTCGGCTGCCCCGGGCTCGTACAGCAGCAGGAACAGTTGGTCCTTGGCTGGACTGCTCTGGAGAAGGCTGAGCAACAACTCCAGCAGCCCACACAACTGCAACATACACATCTTTATGTCATATTTGGACAACATACAGAATGTATGAGATGATATTTAACTGAGGGTTATGTGGTGAAAAATTATGTTTTCTAGATAATAGCATTAAAGTCTCAGTCAGGCACAATGAATGAATGAATAGTATCCGAAATGACAGAAGTGAAATAGGATCAGGCGATTATATTGACCATGTGTTCACGGAGGATGATGTCAGCTGCTACATATAGTAGTGCAGTGTAAGAGGATATGAACAGTGGCAGACAAAATGAAAAACAAGATAGGACTAAAAAAAAAGGGACAGAGGAGAGAGAAGAGGGGGAGGAGGTATGACAAGATGAGGAAATGGATTTCACAAAACGGCTGATGGATACTATCCTGTTAAAAGCATATTTGGTGAGCATGAGAGGGGTTAAGGGAAACGGTCAAGGCTTTGAACCAACAGCTAATGATGGATATTGTGATGGAAAATCTTTTCTGAGCTTTCCGCTTATGAGGGGAAAACAGATACAAAATAATGTCAAGGGAGAGAGGCTGGCAAAACAGCTGCTAGGCGGGAAATGAGCAAACAGCTTCCTGCTCAAGTATCACTACAAAAACAAAATGCTGACATGAAAGGTCATCAAACTTGCATAATGAAATCCTCAAATGGCACAAGTTATTGGCATCAATCATTATTGAATTATATAGGTCATCTGGGAAGAATAAACTATGAATAACTTGACCTACTCCAGTTTTCTTAGTTGTTGCCAGCGCTGCTGTCTGCTATCTTTGCTCCAACACCTCAAAGCAAATGCAAAATGCAATCGGGAATACAGGAAAGCTCAAATAAACTCATTAAAAATAACTGTGGGCTGTGTCTCGTATTACAAAAGGTTGGCAGATTGAATTTCACTGGTTACCTTTGCCCCACACCCTGACCAAAGCCTCTAACCTGCTCCTCGTTTCCAATGGCAGCAATGTATCCCAGGATGCTGTGCATCTCATCCTGAGACATGCCCTTGCTGATGTAGTACTTGATGAGCCCGCAGAGAGACGCCCGGATGGTGTGAACGTCGTCCTCACTCAGATCACTTTCCTTACTGCTGTTCTTCCTAAAGAACGAAGTTGATGACAATGACGTTTTGTGATGTTTTGGGCAAAACTTTGCAGCTACTAAGATGGAGTCTCACCCATAATACAGGCGAACGGTGTCCAACAGGAATTGCACTCCATACTTCTTCCTGAATTGCTTCCTGTTGTCTTTGATGACGGTGGACATGTACTGAATGTGACCTTCATTACAAATAAGAGCAACAGTCAGAAGCGGGGTTCAACGGTTAAAATTGTTCTTATGCCCTCATTTGCTCTGTATATATACATTACATGCCGTCTACTGTGTAGGTCTTACCTATGCGTAGGGGGAAGTCTCCTTGGTTCCAGATATTGAAGTTAAACAGCAGATGTGTGTGAAGCTGCTGGAGAAGAGCCTGGTTCTTCTCATATGTCACCTGCTCTATCAGCAGCTGGGCGGCAACCAGCACGCTGACATCAACGTGACCTGCCGGTAGCTAGACGCAAACAAACAATATCTTTATAGTACTTCTAGACCAATTACACGCACAAATAATCAAAGGAGGGGAGTAAACAGATAGTCAGGCGATATTAAAGACCGATATAAAAGAGTTAAACATTCTGCACAGTCCCATAATGAATCTGTGGTGCACAGGAAAGGAGAAACACATCAGTGGTTTATTTGTCCATTTGCAGGGTGTGGCTGCCTTGCCTGGAGCACCAATCACCCCATCTAAGAGACCTCCTGTTATGTGTGTCTCAGAGGAGGGCTTTAATTTGTCATGTTTTAATGGCTGATTTTGAGGTTTTTCTACCCCACCAAAAACAGACACGTGAGCACGCAGATACTTGACACTCAGACAAAAGAAACAAAAAAGAGAGGGAGAAACAGAGCTGAGGAATAAAAAATGAGCAGCTGAGTGGAAGACGGACACAAAAGAAAAGACAAACACCGGAGACAAACCAATGGTGCAGACAGAAACAAAAGCTCACTGAAGTGGATTCATTACTGGGAAAGGTACAGCAACATCCATCGTTTTCATTATGTGATGATTCAAGAATACAGTAGATTTTTTGTTCGATAGTTTGCAGATTTGAGGAAAGATGAAAGGGGCCTACAGCCTCCTGTTGTGCATATCGCTCATAATAAGTACGTCTCTGTCAACCAGCTAATATTAAACCTGTGACAAACTGGTCTTAACAGAGACCTTCTGCAGCAGAGCTCCCAGCGTGGCGACGCCATGGGAGTGCAGCAGACTCTCCTGGTTGATGAGGTGTCTCTGCAGGAAATGCTTCAGCACCAACAGGAAGGTAGCCACCAGATTCTTCTCCAGCCGTGCCTCTGGAAAAACAGAAAACATGAGTGACTTTGTGTCCACGTGCAGATTAAAAGGCAGTGATCGTTTGTCATAATTAAAGCACAGACCTGAAGCCCTGTTTGATGGGAGAATGACCCAATCTCCCTCAGCGGGCGTGGCCACATCAGGCGTGATTAAGTCTGATCCTGGTGTAGGATCATTGACGTGTTGCTCTGGGGTCACCAGGGCCAACTGCTCCAGGATAGGGAGGAGCACTGGCATGCCGCCCACACAGTTGATCATATCCTGCCATAACAAATGTTAAAATTTGACATACATATTTGAAAGCTTTAAAAAGTCACCAAAACCATGAGTGCAAGGGGTCAAAGTCCAGTAATGGCATAGAGCAATCATGTGACAGCCTATACTGATACTTCCTCCCACCTTAATGTCCCAGTTGACAACTTTGTTCCCAGTCAAGCGTCCGTGCAGCATGTTGGGAGACAGATCCAGACAGATGGGGTTCCTACACGCCTGTTAATAAACCAGAACAACGGTTAGTTAGCACAGCAGCTCCGCACGTGTCTGATGTGAATGACCCGGGGGTGGCATGGTTGACATTGGTGTGGTCTCATACCTTTGGTGAGTAGTGCAGCAGCAGTTTAGATGACAAGTCACCGATCTCTGCTTCCTGGGCTTTGAATGGAGAGATACAGTTGGGACCTGGGAGGAAATGAAGAGGAAGAGGAAGAGGTGCGGTGGGTAAACAAACAGGTATAACAGATTGTTGTTGCTAGTTTCATTTTTATTCATTCATCACATTGTTTACTTATCCTGTACAGCACCGTTTGGTTATTAGTTCCCTTATTCTTGCCTGGTCATTTCTAACTACTTCCCCCAAGTTCACTATTCTCCTAATCTTAACCTTTACTTCCACTCACTTACTGCAATTCTGTAAGTTTGGATGTTTTGTAATCTTTGCCTTCTTCCCTCCCTACTTCAATTCTTGAATCTCATACCCCCTCACTCCCTGGCTTACCAGCACTAAAGATGGATTTTATGTGGTTTGGCTGAAGTGGTTCATGGAAGACCATCACGCTTCCCAGTTGGCCCTGCAGGGAAGTGGGGCTCCCCCACTCGCTATCCTGGGTCCCTGCCGAGATCACCTTCGTCACCGACTCGGGTTTGCCCCCCAACAGTCCTCCCCAAGTCTGTGGAGACAGGAGGCCACCAAACGAGGAGCGAGCCGTGGGGGTGGTGGCTGAGGAAAAAGGGGGGTCCGGGATTTGGGAGGGTGGTGGAGTGGTGGTCCGGTGGCCTGCTGAGCCGATGCAACAAGAGGTGAATGGCTGTGGACGAGAATGAAGAACAGATTAGATGTAAACAAACAAATTACATAATCTGCACATCTACATAGTTTTGTCTTACCTCTGTCATGATGGGATACTTAAGGGTGGCAGAAAGTTTTTGCTGTCCATCCACATAAATGTAGACAAGACTCTGCCCAAATGGCCTCTTTCCCGGTACATGCACAACACCAATGCTGTGCTGCAGACAGAAATAGAGACAGAATTCAGTCCCAAATAAACATCCCTAATGATCATACAGACATTCTGATATATTTATGATGGCACAACCCTGTCAGCAAACAAATGACTCACCCAGAGAGAGTCACAGAAGCAGTACTCGGGTAGCATGACTGTTACATACTCCTTCTTAGTGCATACAGCCACCACCAGTACACCTGCTGAGCTGATGAAGGCCTCAAACCCTGTCCCTCCTGGTGTAAAGAAGCTGCATGGGATGAAATTGAGGACAACTTAATGGATTGAACTTGAAATACTGTAGATGCTACACAAACATTTGTCTCTAAAAGGCTGCCATCAACAAGAAACACCATCATCCTCCTGTCTCTCTCTTCTTTTCTCATTTCTTCCCACCTGTACAGCTGCTTCCTCTTGTCTTTGCTGGGTGGGCCAAGTTGATCCTGGTCCAGTGACAACCAAGCCAGAAAGCTGAATGCAGACCCTGCCCAGCGCTGCACTGTGGGAACTGCAATACCAGCCATGCTGGGTGAAAGGTCAAAGTACTGCATGGCACTTTCCAGACCTTGCTTGCGTACCATGGCCAAAAGGGCCCTGAGGGCAGGACCCACGTAGGGGTGAGCTTGGCCGGACTCTGGGGGTCGCAGAAGACGTAGAAGGGCAAGAAGTTCCCTGGCGCTCAGAGACTGGGAGCCGAGCGAACCCACCAGTCCCAGTAAGCTCTCAGCACAAGCTCGGTGTAGCCGCTGGTGTCGCTCCAGGGCAGCCAGCCCTCGCATGACCATGGCAGCATTGACACAGGTGGCACGGGTTTGCCGGTTGAGGCAGCTGAGGCGCCGAAGCCAGTCGGCTGTGAATAGCTGCAGCTCCGATGAGTCCAGCTCTGGGAGCCACTGGACCAGCAGCAGCAAGGGTTCCACATTACTGATGCCCAGGAGCCCCACTGAGGTGTGCTCACCCTCCACTGCCTACAAACACACACACAGATCCAGACAGATCCAGACAAAAATCATCATCATTATTATCTGTTGTCCATTACAAAATGGACAACAAATAAAGTTAATGTTTGTCTCACCATGTTCATCAGCTCCTTGAGAAGGTGTCTGGATGGCTGGCCGAGGGAGACGAGCACCTCGTATAGGTGATTGTAACCAATCCGCTCCTTGAACACCTCCTGCAGGGGTGCGACTTTAATGTAAGTACGGTTTCTTGTGGGTGTTAAGTGATGCTGCTGCATCTTTCTGTGCCAATTTTTCAACTGTCAAAATAATTTGAAGCTACAGGGTTTTGAGAGTAAAGTTAGTACATAAATGTTGACGTGTGCTCTTTACCTTTGCTGCTGGTGATTTGTGCATCACAGTTGTCAGGGCTTTGATGGTTGCCACGGCAAGGGAGTCAAGTCGCCCTTGAAATACCTGAAGGAAAATTACACACAGTCAGTCACTCACTATGCTACAGCCAATTGTTTGTTCTTACAGTGGTAGGAAGTGAGAGAGAATGCAGTAACAGCTTGAGTTTGTGGAAGCAAAATTACTCCAGATAAATGTTATAGCATTTTTAAAAGGGCAAACGACATGCAAACAATTTAAAGCTGCATTCATGAACGAGGCTTTTAATGATCAACTGACAAAAAAGGCACCAAATACAACATGCATCACAATAAAACACACTTAATTTCTTAATTGGATATCTTGGCTTGTGATTTATTTAGCGTGTGAATGCGTGAGTAAAATCATCGGTGATGGTTAGAACCCTGTGTAAGAGGAAACAGCTGGAATCAAAGTCTGCTCAGGTAACATCCACTGTAACATCTGCAGATGTTACAGTGGACATGCGTGTAGTGTTTGTGAACAAAACACCCACCGCTGCACACACAGGTAAATACAGTCTCACTCTTTGTACTCGTAAACACACAAACATGCAGCCCATAAAACGCGAGTAAAACTGTAAAAATAACCACCACAAAAACATCTCTATCCAGCTCTGTCCTCCTCATATCCTACATGTTCTGGGTCACTGAGCCCGATGTTTCATTAGAATAAACAATCAGCTGTAGATTGGGTGATCCAACAGAGAGTCTTGGACTGGCTGGAGAGGGACTGTGGCAAAAATTAAACACTCATGATGACCAACGAGCCCAGACCACCTCAAACAAGCCAGTTCTGTGAGAACACACACACCACGCAGATGTGACAGCATTCCAGTTGAACCCAGAGTGTGTACCGCAGAAAACCGGGGAAAATGTGGAGGGGAGGGGGGCGCAGAGGCGTGAAGAGTAATCACATCATAAAGGAAACATGGTAGGTGTAGTCATGAAGGAGGCAAAGAGGTCACTCCACACCAAGACGGCAACGCTGAATTGCTATTTTTTGTTTCGGTACTTGTGTTTTATTTCATTACAGCTCCTTTATGCTACACAGTTAATCACTGCTTCGTCTGCAGAGCTTTACTTTTGGTTCACACAGGTAAAGACAATCTGGGACACAATTTGCTCCAGCATCGGGTTACATCTGCTTACAACAAAGGCACAGTGGTGCACCTGTGTTCACATTATCCAGATCAACGGAGGGGATTATACTTTATACAGGTGACTGTGCACAAAGAGTAGAATAAAAACTGGTACAGACTAAAGTACACATGAAAAGATCAGGTCAATGGAAACTGCACCATTCAGTCCAGCTTTGTGTCTTAGAGCTCAGAACATAAAAGGCAAGTCCTATCGACCATTAGATCAGAACTAAATAGTATTTGCAGATCATATGTTTCACTTCATTTGCAAAAAAATGTTTTTATAGGTTGGTAAAAATAGAGGTTGTTTTTTTTTTTACTGTGCATTCCCAGTAACATCAATCAAACTGATGTATTCAAATGAAAACAAAATCTGAACACATAAAATATGACTTTAGATTTAAGAAAAATGGTGATTATCTGGTGGTGCTTTTTGCAAATGAACTCTTCACTTGTTCTGTGTGTGACCAATCACAAGTAATCATTTGTGGCAAAGGAGTCTTGCTGTGGAGCGGCCGTGTGGCTCTGGTGAGGTGACATTGGTGCGAACGGGTGGCGGCAGCAGCAGCGGGGAGGGGTTTTGCGGGTTGGGGTGGGGCACAGGGCTGGTGGGTGGATGATGTGGGGTAGGTGAGGCTTTCTTTGGCGGTACCTGCGTGTCCCCCTCTCCTGTCTGTAACCTGTTGTTGGTTATATCTTTCTGGTCTTGTCTGCTGCCGTGCACCTAGCCTTAAGCCGCTGACACACACAACAGGAAACGTGA
>OMOW01101714.1:0-12132 GCA_900312555.1 Lamprogrammus exutus | reverse complement strand
TTTGCCATGGCCCAATATAGTCTAGTTTATTTGCTAATGGTTTTTGATATCTCTTCTTCTAATGAGTATGTGATTGCATTTGTTTGGGTTGCTTTAACATATTTTCTAGCTTTATTTTGTAGTCTTAAATCTATTTTCCCTCTCTCTTTTAGGTCCATCTAGTGCTGACTGGACAGGGAAGGAGTTTGCCCTTTCTTTCATGCAAAATTATATGAAAAACTATGATACTCCTCGCTTCCAGCTATTCATCCAAGCCCTCCAGACTGATGCGAAAGTGACGGTGCAAGTGCCTCCCTTAAACTTCAAGCAGGAGAGAACTCTGAAGGCTGGGGAAAAAGTCACCATCACTCTCCCCAAAGCTGTTGAGATATACAACAGCCAGAAGTCTCCCAATACTGTGCGCATTGAGTCCTCAGCCCATGTGGCTGTCACCTCCTACAGCTACAAGAAGTATACAGCAGACATCTCTGTGATATATCCTATCAGCGAATGGGGCACAGAGTACTTTATCTTTACACCTGATGGATCTCCTAAAGACTCATTTAAAGAGTTCTCTGTGACAAATGGAAAACAGGCAAATAAAGTAGAGATTTTTCCACTTGGTGCAATCAAGTTCCAAGGTCGTGATTATGCAAAAGGCAGCAAAATGGTAATAGACCTTCAGCCCTATGAAAGTGTCCAGCTCCAGAGTAGGTCTGTACTTACTGGCACAAGAGTTTCCTCCCAGCATCCAGTTGCTGTTTTCACAGGCCACACTTGTACCTGGCGCTTCTCTAAATGTAACCATGTTTATGAGCAGTTACTGCCAGTAAGCAGATGGGGTTCCAACTTCATTGTGCCCTCCTTGAGCTTTCAAACCAAACATGACAGCGTCTACATTCAGGCCTCCCAGCCCACCCGGGTCACTGTCCAAAATGGAAAGCAAATTAAAGACTACAGTTTGACTAGGGGACAAGTAATCGAGGTCGAATCCCACTATCCTGAAACGCTCTTTATTCAGGCTGATCATGGCATTCAAGTCCTCATGCTCTTCAATGGTGTTACGCGGTCCTGGTACCTCTGCTATGACCCTTTCTTGATGACCATCCTACCCACTGACCGTTTCTGCTCCTCTTACGCCTTAGAGGCTCTGGATGGCTTTGGAAACTCGGCCTTGGTTGTGGCAAAAACCAAGCAATTGGCAGAGTTGCGTCTCGATAAAAATCTTCACAGCAATGTCAAATGGGAAAATGTTGCAGGGACAGATTTCTCCTGGACCCAGATGAACTACAAACCTGGCGCTGCTGGATACACCATTTCCAGCTCTGGTTCCCCATTTGCTGTCTATACTATGGGAGTGACCCACATGAATGGCTATGGTGCCCCAGGGCAATGTATACAGCCAGGTATGGAGCACATAGCTGTTTAAGAAATTGATTAATCAAATTATATATTTTAAAACAGATTAAATAATTAGCATTACTGTACATTAAGCATATTATCGCTGTGATCACAAGCGAACACTGATTGTATAATGTTTCCGGTTTTCCAGGGGGTGGGTCCGTGTCCTGCAGCAATGTGAAATGCAGTGCTAATAACGTGTGTGAGATGCACGATGGATATCCCTCCTGTGTTCCTAAACCAGTAACAACCAAGCCTGGTATCTGCTGGGCCATGGGAGACCCTCACTACCATACTTTTGATGGCCGACGCTTTGACTTCATGGGTACCTGCACATACGTCATTGCTAAGAGCTGTGCAGCCGATGATCTCCCAGCCTTTGAGATCCTCGCCCAAAATGAGAACAGAGGAAGCCTCAAGGTGTCATATGTGGGCCTGGTCATAGTAAAAGTGTATGGCATCACCATCACAGTAATTCGCTCAGAGACTGGTTTTGTGAGGGTAAGCCTTCCAATTTCTGTTGTAAAAACATAAAGAATTATTCTCTTATCCATATTTCAATATATTTAATATTAATATTTTATTGTTACCTAGCTTCAATTTATTATTTAGTTTGTAAATATGTTTATTTGGTGTGGTGGGATGATGAAGTATAAAGCGATTATAATAGCGGTGTATCTGTATTTTCTTTTGCTTTCTTTTTTACAGATTGACAACACTTTGTGGAGTTTGCCAGTAACCTTGAACAATGACAAACTGACAATGTCTCAGAGTGGTCGCTCCGTGGTCATTCACACACACTTTGGTCTGACAGTTCGTTACGACTGGGAACACTCTCTGGTGGTGACTCTGTGCAGCCGTTATGCTGGTAAGACTTGCGGTCTCTGTGGCAATTTCAATGGCAATCCCAAAGATGACTTCACCACACCGTCAGGCTCCCAAGCTGCCGGGGCTGTGGCCTTTGGGGGCAGCTGGAAGGTGCCAGGGCTGGTCAAAGACGCTCGGTGTAGAGACCAGTGTGTGGGTGGGTGTGAGCGCTGTGAACACAGTCTGATGAAGGTGTGGGAAGGTGACTTTTTCTGTGGTCTCATCAAACTTGTGGTTAATGGGCCATTCAGCAAATGTCACGCCTCCATTGACCCTAATGTATACCTGGAGAACTGTAAATATGATGTATGCATGGGAGGTGGCCTTCGACACTTCCTTTGCAGAGCGCTGGAGTCCTACACTGAAGCCTGCCAAAGAGCTGGCATCCAGGTTGATGCTTGGAGGAACCTTGCCCGTTGCCGTAAGTGTTTTTAACATATGAGCTGGATAGCACTAACATTAAATTACAGTTTTATTGTTTGTTTTTCCTAACATTTATCCAACTCTCTCTCTCTCAAGCTGCTAAATGTCCAGCCAACAGTCACTATGAGCTGTGCGGCAATGCCTGTCCTGCCACTTGTTCTGATCCGAACGCACCGTCCAAATGCAAACTCCCTTGTGTGGAATCCTGCACCTGTAACGCAGGCTATGCTCTGAGTGGAGGTCGGTGTGTGCCCGTTGCTAAGTGTGGTTGTACCTTTGAGGGTCGATACGTCCCTGCTGGACAATCTTTCTGGCCTGACAAGGACTGTCGACGACAGTGTCGATGTGTTGCTGGAAGTAGACGTGTGGAGTGTCAGGATAAAGGCTGTGGGGCAAAGCGGCAGTGCCAGGTGGTTGATGGAATTAGAAAGTGCCAACCTATCTCTCATAGCACTTGTAAAGCAACAGGTGACCCTCATTACAAGACTTTTGACAACAGGAGGTTTGACTTCCAGGGGACATGTGTGTACCAACTAGTCGCATTGTGCTCCAGGGACCCAGAGTTGGTGTCTTTTGAGGTGCTGGTGCAAAATGATCACCGGGGCAACAACCATGTTTCCTTCACTAAGTCGGTGGAGATCAAGATCTACTCCCTCAGCATTGTCATTACTAGGACACACAACGGCCGAATTTTGGTAAGAGCTACTGTACATAAGGCATACTGTATAATAATATACTGTAATTATGAACAGATTACACTTTTCCCTTGAGCCATGCTCTATTCTCTGTATCTCAGTCTTTAAATGCCATGATTTTTCCTCTTCCAGGTGGATGGTGAGCTGGTCAACCTGCCTGTGATCCTGAGTGAAGGAGAGGTGTCTGTGCATAGGAGTTGCTCGTCTGCGGTGTTAAAAACAAAGTTTGGCCTTAAAGTCACCTTTAACTGGAGAAGTGCTGTGTTTGTGACACTGCCTAGTACCTACATGGGAGCTGTTTGTGGCCTCTGTGGCAACTACAATGGGAAGAATGAGGACGATCTGATTCCAAGGAATGGCGGCAAATCTGTCTCAGCAGCAAAGTTTGGTGCCAGCTGGCGAGTGGCTGAGATCCCAGGCTGTGTCGAAGGCTGTAAAGGGGTGTGTCCTGATTGTGACTATAACCAGAAGGTTAAATATGAGACAGAGCAGTTTTGTGGTATGTTGAAGAACCCCAAAGGACCATTTCGTGATTGCCATGCTAAGGTGGACCCAGCTGGCTACTTTGAAGACTGTGTTTATGATGTATGTCTGTATAAGGGCAGGAAGGATGTGCTCTGTCAGTCTATCACATCGTACACATCTGCCTGCCAGGATGAAGGAGCTGTGGTGTACAAATGGAGAACGGCTCATTTCTGTGGTGAGAACTGCATCAATTGCAATATACATTAATTACATAGAAACTACTACTGATCCAATAAGAGAATGAAGATGACATTGCAGAGCTAAAGTGCTGTAATGAAAGTGTAACTAATCTGCGTCTCTCGCCGTTCAATGTGTATCCTCAATATGTTCCTCCCTCCCTTCCTATGTCTACAGCTATTAAATGTCAAGCCCACAGCCAATATGAAGTGTGTGCCACTGCTTGTCCTGCCACTTGCAACAATCTGGCCCCACCTAAAGATTGCAATGACCATTGTGGAGAGGGCTGTTCCTGTGATGAGGGCTACATCCTCAGCGGAGATCAATGTGTCCCTTTCGCACAGTGTGGCTGCCTCCACAATGAACGCTACTACCGCATCCACCAAGTGTTCTATCCCAATGGAAAATGTCAGGAGGAGTGCAAGTGCAACCAGGATGGAGAGGTAATGGATGTTAAAGTAGAAAAATGAAAAAAGTCAACATAATACTGTTTGAGGAAAACGTGCGTTATAACGAGATAAACACTGTTCTATTTTTATTAGGTTGTGTGTAAGAAGTTCACGTGTGGCCCTAATGAGAAGTGTAAGGTAGAGAATGGCATCCAAAAATGCCACCCCGTTGGTAAGGGTGTGTGCCATGCCTCTGGTGACCCCCATTACTTGTCTTTTGACGGGCGAAGATATGATTTCCAGGGCACCTGTACCTACACACTCTCCAAAAGCTGTAGGCTGGAGGGCACCCACCTGGAGGCCTTCTCTGTTCAGGTGGAGAATGTGAAGTGGAACCGGATGATGAACAACAAAGTGGTGTCAGTAACTAAGCTGGTTGCTGTGGAGGTCTTCGGATTCACCCTCATCATGAGGAACAACATGTTTGGGGTCCTGGTGAGCAAAGGCACTTTTTGAATCAAGCTCCATATTTGCAATACAGTGAAATCAGTTAAGAGATCTTGACAAGTACTGTATATTTACATATCAAATGTAAAATAATATTTGAACCTTTTCTTTAGGTAAATGGAGTGTTTAACTACCTTCCTCTCAACCTCAATGATGGCGCAGTGCAAGTCTATCAGGAGGGCATCAACTATGTTATCGCAACAAATTTTGGCCTACGTCTGACTTATGACCTGGTTTACCACGTTACAGTCACAGTACCTGGTAATTACCGTGATAAGGTCTGTGGCCTGTGCGGCAACTTCAATGGTAACCCCAAGGATGACTTCCAGTCGCCCAATCATGAACCCAGCAAAAATGTGAATGCGTTTGGGAAATCATGGATAGTCACCATTCCCAACGTTGTGTGTGAAAATGGCTGCGAAGGGAACAACTGTCCCAATTGTGACCCAGCACGGAGGGCTGTGTTTTCCAAGCCCAATTACTGCGGCATTGCTACAGCACCCAATGGTCCTTTTGCAGTATGCCATAGCAAACTGGACCCAAAGCCATACTTTAATGACTGTGTGTTTGATGTGTGTGCTTCCAATGGTGATGGAAAGGTCCTGTGTGACAGCATGGCAGCCTATGCCTTCAACTGTCACATGGCAGGAGTCGACGTCAAAAACTGGAGGACGGCTTCATTTTGTCGTAAGTGACCGTGTCTCTTGTCTGATATATTGCCATAACTGTTAAATATACGCATGTTTTTCTCTAATGTCCTTTTTTCTCCATCTTGTGATCACCACAGCCATGAAATGTCCAGCCCATAGTCACTATGAGGTGTGTGCAGATGCCTGCTCTGCAGCCTGCGAAGGCCTCACAGAGATTGTTGAATGCACCACCAGTTGCACAGAAGGCTGCGAATGTGATGATGGCTTCTTATTCAATGGACAGATATGTGTTGAGGAAACTCAGTGTGGTTGTTATGATAATGGGAAGTCTTACAAGGTAAAAATGAACATATCTATCTCTACATAAAATAAAACCTATAATTCCATATATCATGCTGCACAAATATTAAAAGGAGTCTATTTCTATTTTGGGATCTGTCCTAATGATGGTGCATTCACTTGCACGACTCTACTACCACTTTCTTTAATGTCATATATACAGCTTTTTAATAACAAAGCAGCTCAAGGCAAATACTCCTAGCAATGTTTGTGCTGACAGCGCTATAAATTTGCCTTTGCCTTTTTCACATTTGGTGGACATTAGCCAGTTTGAGCTTGTAGGTGCAATGAAAATTTCCCCCGGGACATATTTAGCAGATTGTGTAAATTTGTGTTTCTTGACAAGGTAGAATAAGCATAAAATAAGATGGATCCCTACTTAACCTCTAGCTTTTGCTGTATATTGATTTCCGCTGTATTATAAAAGAAACACTCTGTTCCTAGCCTGGTGAAGTTGTGTATGACGATGACTGTAACAACAAGTGCACCTGTAACCCAGAGAAAGGCCTAGTCTGCGAAAGTCACTCCTGCCCCCCAAACACAAAATGCATGGTCAGGAAAGGTATCAAAGCATGCTACAACACAGGTAAGACAGATACATTATCAACTAATAAATGCATATACTATCTCAAAAAGGTGTTGAATTGCAATTATCCTATTTTGTCCCTTTGTTTACCCTGGTCAGATCCCTGTAAGGATGCCAAGTGTCGTGTCAAGGAGAAATGCGAAGTTGAGAAGGGCGAGGCTGTTTGTGTTCCTCTGTACACAGGCACCTGTTGGGGCTGGGGTGACCCCCACTACCACACATTTGATGGATACAACTTTGACTTCCAAGGAACCTGCAAGTATGTCATCTCTAAGACCTGCGGGCACGTGGATGACCTAGTGCCATTCAGTATCACTGAGAGGAATGATAACCGCGGAAACGCAGCAGTTTCCTATGTCAGGGACGTCGATGTGTCAGTGTACGGGTTCACCATCACCATAAGCAAAGACCAAGTTGGTCGAGTCAAGGTAAGAGTTAAATTTCTGGTCTGAGTAGTTCAGCTGTGTTTGATCCATAGTGTTTCATACATATACAAACATACATAGTACATACTGTTCTGATCTACTTACCTCAGGTGAATGGGGAGGTGCTGAATCTACCTGTGCATCTTGGTGAGGGTGAAGTGTCAGTGTTACAACGTGGTCACACTGCGGTGGTAGAGACAGACTTTGGCCTTGTTGTCTCTTATGACTGGAAATGGCATCTGGTCATCAAGCTGCCCAGCAGTTACTTTGGCAGCGTCTGTGGTCTGTGTGGCAACTTTAATGGTAACAGAGATGATGAGCGCCAGAACCCAGCTGGCCAAGCTGTCGCCTCAGTGATCGAGTGGGGCAAGAGCTGGCAAACAGCTGACCAGGACAAGGACCATCCATGCTGGGACACATGTGAGAAAAACTGTCCTACCTGCGATGGTAACCACCGTAAGCTCTACCTGACTCAGGCCTCCTGTGGGGCACTCACAGCCAAAACCAACAGTGTGTTCAAGCAATGTCATGACAAACTGGATCCCCAGGCCTTCATGAACAGCTGTGTGTACGACACGTGTTTGAATAAAGGAGACAAGAAGATGTTGTGCCAGGCGTTTGCCTCCTACAGTGAGCAGTGTCGTGAGGAAGGAATAATAATCATGGACTGGAGAAAAATATTTGGATGCCGTGAGTATCTCATAGCAACTCGCTTGCTTAGTCAAACATTTCAAATTAAAATGTTTCTTTTTTGGTTAATGCCTTTGAAATTGTTTCTGCTCCAGCCATGAACTGTCAGCGTCACAGCCACTATGAGACTTGTGCTAGCCCATGTCAGCCATCCTGTCCCTTCCCTGAGCAAAAGGAGCCCTGCACTCGTAACTGTGTTGAAACGTGTGTGTGTGACAAGGGTTACGTCCTCAGTGCTGGTGTGTGTGTGCCTGCTAAAACATGTGGCTGCTCTTATCAGGGCCGTTACTACAAACCAGGTCAGCGCTTCTGGGCTGATGATGTTTGTTGGCGCTTATGCGAGTGTGATACAACTCTGGGCATGGTGACATGCAGTGAAGCTTCCTGCTCTGCCAAAGAGACGTGCAGCCTTGTAAATGGAGAACGTACCTGCAGACCCATCAGTCATTCCACGTGTGTAGCCTCGGGTGACCCGCATTACCGGACCTTTGATGGACGGAGGTTTGATTTCCAGGGCACATGTGTATATCAGCTGGTGGCACTGTGCGCTAATCAGCCCGGGCTAGAGCCATTCAAGGTGACTGTGCAGAATGACAACCGAGGAAGCAAGGCTGTATCCTACACCAAAACTGTCAGAGTGACCATCTATGGGGTTACCCTCAGCATCAGCAGAGAATACCCCTTCAAGGTCCTGGTACGTGAACATAACTAGAAACTAAGAGGTGGTTTAGTAAGAGAATGAATTAATAACGTTACGCATCTTGACGTGCACATTTTGAAGAGAAAGGATTAAGATGCAGGACATGGTTGCCACAATAAATGTAAAGACAGGACGCATACTCTGAGCCTTATTCAAATGAGGAGATAATACTTCCTTCTATCCTGCTAATTCTGCTATCTGCTGTGTTTGTTCACATATATATTTAATTACATATTTGAATTGAATTTTGATCAAGGCAGACTTAATTAAACTTAGCCATAATTGTACATTGGAATGGATTAGCAAGGACTGCAGGATTATTAAATCTTTAATCTCCTGAAAATACACCTCCCTCTCTTCTCTCCTGCTCTTTAGCTCAATGGGCAACTGACTTCCTTGCCGTTGGATATCAAAGGTGAGCTAGTTGTTAGTCGCGGTGGCAGGACAGCTGTAGTGGAGACAGCTGCTGGTATCACCGTGACCTTTGACTGGAGTAGCACGGTGACTGTCACCCTGCCCAGCAACTACCAGGATGCAGTTTGCGGCCTGTGTGGCAACTACAATGGAAAGCACCAGGATGACCTGACAATGCGGAACGGCCAGCTCGCCCGGGATGGAGCCAAGCTGGGTGAGAGCTGGCGCGTGGCCCTGGTGCCAGGCTGTTCATCAGACTGCCAGGGCTCATGGTGCCAGGCCTGTTCAGACTCCCAGAAGAAGGTGTATGCGGCCCAGAAGTACTGTGGGATAATTGCTGACAAGAAGGGGCCTTTCAGAGACTGTCACAGCCAGGTGGACCCCGCTTCTTACCTTGAGGACTGTGTGTATGATTCCTGCCATTATAATGGTCACCATGGCTCAGTTTGTGAGGCAATAGGAGTCTACGTCTCTGCCTGTCAGAACCGACGAATCACCATCAAATCCTGGAGAACTGATACTTTCTGTCGTAAGACTGTGTTTTCACTTTATTTGTAATGTTATGAATCACCTTAACCTATAGAATACACTCTTTTATTTATTACAACCCTAAATACCATTAGTGATGTATTCGTCTCCCTTCTCTTCTCATTTGTACCACAGCAATGGTGTGTCCAGCTAACAGCCATTATACTCTGTGTGCCTCGGGCCGCCCTGACACCTGTGCCAGCTTGCCCCCAATTACCAACTGCCAAAAGCCCTGTGCAGAGGCCTGCGAGTGTGATGATGGCTACCTGCTGAGTGGGGAGACCTGTGTGCCTGTGCGAAACTGTGGCTGCACCTATGAGGGTCAGTACTTCAGGAAAGGTGAGGTTTTCTACCCAGAGGACAAGTGTGTGGAGAAGTGCATCTGTGGCGAGACTGGTGCCATGTCTTGCCAAAAGACCACCTGCCGCCCAGGGGAGATTTGCAAGCTTGTAAAGGGAGTTAAAGGCTGCCACCCTGAGGGGCAAGCCAAGTGTGTGGCTTCAGGTGACCCCCATTACACATCCTTTGATGGACGGAGGTTTGATTTCCAGGGAACCTGTGTCTATGTATTGGCCAAGGTTTGTGACGATGATAAAGGCCAGCTGACGCCGTTCACTGTAACCCAGGGGAATGAGAAGTATGGGAATGGAAAAGTGTCTGTTACTAAGTCAATTGCGGTGTCAGTCTACGACTATGTCATTCACATCCAGCAGAAAATGCCATGGAAAGTCACTGTGAGTTAAACAGCTTTCATCAGACTTATTTTTATGATTTCTGTGTTTTGTGATGTCTCACAGTAATTATCCTTCTTCCTCTGTCCAGGTGGATGATGAACTCCTTAACTTGCCTTTATCCCTGGATAATGAGCGTGTTACAGTAACCCAGGAAGGTCGCAACATAATCATCCGGACAGACTTTGGACTGACAGTCCTCTATGACACTGTTTATTATGTCGAGGTGATTGTGCCTTCTACATACCAGGGTAAGATGTGCGGCCTTTGTGGGAACTACAACAAGAAAGCTAATGATGACTTTAGACTTCCTGGTGGCAAACTAGCCAAGAGCATTGATGAATTTGGGAAGGCGTGGGTGATGGACTTGCCTGGCTACGTGTGCGGAGGCTGTGGCGGGCAGTGCCCAGTATGTGACCGCACCAAGGCTGTCTTGTATGGAAAACATAACTCCTGTGGCATCATCAGTGCACCTAATGGGCCTTTCAAAGCCTGCCACAATAAAATAGACCCGGCGCCATATGTATCTGATTGCGTATTTGATGTTTGTGCTGGGGACAAAGACACTCTCTGTAACAGTGTCCAGGCCTATACACTGGCCTGCCAGGGTGCAGGGGTGCAAATCCAGTCATGGAGGAGCAAGTCCTTCTGTCGTAAGTGAAGCACAGCAATATTTTAGTAATCCACTCCTGAACGACTGTCTCTTTTCCATATTAAGAATAATACCTCTTATTTTGTAGCTGCTTCCTGCCCTGAACACAGCCACTATGAGTTGTGTGCTGACACCTGTAGTGCAACATGTGCCAGCATTGTTCATCCACTGGCCTGCTCTGAAAGCTGCTTCGAGGGGTGCCAGTGTGACGTTGGCTTTGTTTTTGATGGTGTTCAATGTGTTCCCATGAGCAAGTGTGGATGTGTGAATGATGGCAGATATCTGACGGTGAGAATGTACTCGAAAAATCTTTTTTTTCAAACCTTAGTTCTGTTTGCAATTTAAGAAAAACATGGGTATGAAGGACAAGTGATTTTAACAATACACATGTGTTTCCAGGTGGGCCAAACTGTGGTGAATAAAGACTGTAATTCCAAGTGTGTGTGCCAGGCCTCTGGGCTGATGCATTGTGAGAAGCTGTCCTGTGCCAGTGGAGAGGTGTGTATTGTGAGGAACGGTGTCAGAGGTTGTCACGTCCAACACGGCCAGTGCAAGGTCAGCCCTGCTGCCCACCTCACCTCCTTTGATGGCGTGTCTGGAGCAATAGGAGCTCGTGGGGCTTTCGAAGCAGCATCTCTGTGTGACGAAACTGCCAGTTTGTGGTTCCGTGTGGTTGTGGATGTCAGAGTCTGCAAAGAAGGTGCCAGTGTAGCTACCGTGCATGTGTTCTTCAAGGAGACTGTTGTCACCGTTAGCAACCAACATGAGACCTGGGTGAGAAGGGATGGGAGGAATAAAGAACTGTAATGTGTTGAAGGAAGAAACTTTGGTTTTTGATGTCAGAAGTGTTTATTTTTTCTTTATCTTAATGGATTTTGTTTTTCTTTTGGTTCCCCTTTTTTTCCAGGTAAATGGCAGGAAAGTATCTCTTCCCACCAAACTGAGCAGTGAAGTGTGTGTCCACATAAAAGACAGAACTGTGATCATTGCGAGGCCGTCGGCTGTGCGAGTTGCATACTCACTGTCACAGGAGGTCACCATCGATGTGGACAGAAGCCTGTCCAGTAAAATGTGTGGTGCTTGTGGCAACTACAATCAAAACGCCAAAGATGACTGGACGACAGCGGATGGGAAAACCACCACTGATGTGACCGTGATTGTCAGTTCTTGGAGTGCAGGGGACTTTTCTAGATGGTGAGTAGCACAACATCTTATCTGTAGAAATATAATGGGACAAAATACTTTGCTGCGTTCGGTGCTATGCCAGTGCCACATAATTGCCTCTTTTTCGTACGTGTCCTCTTTCATCACATTGCAAGAGCTCTCTAACTCCTCATGTTAGCTCCAATTGTTTTACGACTACTGCAACAAATGTTCCTTGTCCCATTATTCCATTTACAGTGGAAGTTTGAATCTTGAACTCTATCTCGCCCTGTATTATGCAAACTGCCAAC
>OMOW01101706.1:8014-20479 GCA_900312555.1 Lamprogrammus exutus | reverse complement strand
CCCTCCCTCTTTGTTGTTTTTTGTTTTTTTTTTTTTTTTTTTTTTTAAACTGAATATAACTTGCCACACATTTTCATCAGGTTATGTGCCACAAAACAAACGGAAGAGAGGATAAGTACAAGACTGCATAATGTAAAAAAAGTGTTTTGTTTTTTTAAAAGTTACTGTTACCTCTAAAGGAAAAAAACAAAACAAAGATATTAATTGCACATACTCCTAAGCCAACAGCCAGGACAGTTGGGTCTCATTTTAACCACAAAATGAGAAAATTGTGAGTGGGCCAAAATATCTAAAACCTGATTACTGTGCTCTGAAAACTCTGTACTGTCCTGTAAGGCTGAAATGAGCTTGGTTTGATTGAACTGAACTCTAGTCAGCCTCTGACTTTAAAAACAATAACAAGTGAGAGCTGAATGGTTTATAAAAAAAACCCTTTTAAAATGTGTCATAGCTGTGCAATGACTCAACAAAAATCTGGGATAATTAGCAATGGCTCACAGATGAAATAAACATCTCTGGTAATAACACATATATGTTTCTAAAAGGTGAATGTGTGGCAGATCTTTGGCATCAACAGTCAACTCCTTTCACTTTTGCATATTGCTCTTGATTTAAAAAAAACAAAAAAACTCACCCTGGATTGATATGATTTCGAAGAAGATAACCCCCCCGTCTTCTTCCCTTCATTTCCAATAGTCTCACTTCATGATTCATTTTTTCAGTGTTTTTTTTTTTTTTTTGAAGAACATGCATATTTAAAAATAAACACTACATATCAATAATGAATAACTGGGACAAGCAACTGCAAGTTCCTCTGCTATCTCAGCATTCCACACAGTAAACCATGTTTTGTTCAGGAAATGTAATTGTGGTGTATCTTAAAAAGGCTAGTGAAATATCTCTGTAAAATATTAACCTTTGACACGATAAAAGCTCTGATTAATCCATTTCACAGTGCCTCAATTAACGCCAGAGACCCTTGACATGCAAACGATATCAAATATGAAGCTAACTTTTCCATTACGTCTCCAACACAATTCCATAGTTTTGTAGAAGAGGTGGTAAAAAAAATCTGAAACTCTCTCATATGTATCTATTCAAGCCAGAACTTTGCTCCAACACTTGTGAGGTGTTACAACAAAGAGGGGATCTGTGCAGCTAAAGAAAAAGAGCGTCTCTCTACAGATAACTGCAGAAAGCTAAAACATTTGTAGGACTCATGCTGAAGGTATGATACTGTATGTTTTTCATGAACCAGATCAATTGCACAACCAGTTATTTAGTTTGGGTGAGCGGCTGCAACACCCAGGCTGACTATTAGCTTACATCACACTTTATCATCAGCAGAGGGGGACTTGAATCTGTTGCCATAGTAACAGTTGTGTAGAGGATCTCAGAGTGGCTGAGACTGAGTCAGGTGGAAGGCGTGTGCAAGATGGCTTTGAGTTTGGGCTTGATTCTGTGGTACGTGTGCAGACTGGGACTGGATCTGAGACTGAGGATGGGTCTGTGGCTGCTGGAGGATGTGCACCACCCGGCTGAGGGTGTCTGTGGTGGCAAATGCCAGATACTGGCAGCACAGCCAGTCCTCCAGGCTCACTCCACAACCGGTGTCGAGCGAGCGCTCTGCAAACTTGATCATCATCAGTGTCCGCTTAAGGTCCAGCCAGTTCTGGAGGGTGGCCTCGCGTTGGCTGGCGGTGGCGGCTGACATGGGGACTGTGTTGCTGCAGCCCAGCGCCTGAAACAAGTCCTCCCGAGGTCCCCAGAGCAGGCACTGGAGACAAGCCCGGGCCTCAGACATGCGGATCCTCTCAGAGGGGTTGACAGTGAGTAACAGCCTGGCCAGCTGCAGCAGGCCCTGTGAATAAAGTGATCGGACAGGGAGGGGCGGCAGGTCCGCCCAGGTGTACTCCCTCTCCTTTAGCTCTGGGGTCTCCTCAAACGGGTTGGGCTGGTGCAGCATCTCATAGATTAAAATCCCAGTTTGGAACTCATCACATTTGCGGTACTGAGTAGCTGTGACGATCTCGGGTGCCAGACGTGACTGGTCGCGCAGCGTACCAGGGTCTGCTGCCATTAGTGTGCTCTTCTGTTTAGCTTGAGAGAAGTTGCTGATGATGAGGCGGGCTGGGCATGTGGCGTTGGCAGCAGTGGTAGCAGCACTTGCAGAGCTAGCGCCTGAAGAGCTGCTGCTGTTGCCATTATTGTTGGGCTCAAGCAAGTCTAGATTCCAGGAGTTGCCGGCTTGGCAGTTGACGAGTAGCAGGTTTTCTAATCGCAGATCACAATGGGTCACATGGTAGGGTTTCATGTGCTCCAGGCCAGAACACAGCTGGAGGAGCAGCAGACAAACCTGCCGCTCATACAGCTCTGGGTTTTTGGTGTGTCGGGTCACGCCTTCTCGGACAAAGTCAGCCACAGTCTGGAAGGGCACTTCCCGTGTGATAACCACCACTCGGCTCCTCAAGCGGCCAGTAGTGTTCATGTGACCTGTTGTTGGGGTTTCATCTAATTTATCATTTGGAGCTTTAGAGTCTGGCACCTTGGTTTCAGTCTTACTCTCTTTCTCTTTCCCCTTCGGCCTGTTTACGTCTTCGTCATCATCCTCTTCATCGTCTTCTTCCTCTTCCCAAGGCAGCAGCCGGCCAGGGACATCAGCGAGGAAGTGCCCACAGTCCTGCTGGATGTTAAAGTGCAGGGCCAGGCTCTGTCTCACTGCCAGGCTGTGAAAAAACTGCTGCTGGGTCTCCTTCACTTTGCTCCGACAGATCTGGAGTAGAACAGATGAAGAAGAGAATGTTAACATCCATGTAAGGAAATTAACAACTTCAAGGCAATGCTGTTATTAGGGTCCAATGAAACATTACTGGTTTAAAGCATTTTTCCATTATGAAAGCAGAACGTTGTTCAGATTTATCATTCTTGTTAAAAAAACAACAATTTTCTGCTAAATTGCATACTTTGTATTATATGATTGTTTCAATTCAATGGAAAAAAATACACCAAATCTCTGTATCATTCCATTTCTCTTTTATCCACAGAACACTGATGCTAAAAATGGTGATGTAATTTAGAGAGCTGAGCCCATGCTGTCTCAGACACTGGTGGGAGCGCTCCTCTGTTTCCTAAACCAAGTGACAGCTTCACCAGCTCTCTGTCTTTCACTTTGATCACAGCCCAAAGAGGAGAAGTCTCGTCAAGGGCAAAAGCAGCCTCTGTGCTCTCAACACTTATGCTTAACAATTGCTTAAATACAAACAAATGGAATGGAGTTGTTTTTTTTAATCACATAATGGCCCAAATATTTTATATTAATTTTACGCTTTAATGTGTAGTTTATTTTGAATTATAGGTATTAAATATAATTAAATAGACCGTTACAAACCTTTTAATTTCAGTCAATTGTATGGAGGACCATGTAATCTAATCATAATTCTTTGAGAAAAAGTATCTTAGAATTCTGTGTGTTTATTTATTTTGAGTAGGACACTGAACTTGAAATAAGAACATCGTATTTTAAGGACTGTGTTCCTTGAAGGTGACCTATGATGGTTTTTGTCACTTTCCTCCATTTTTAAAAGTTTAATATAGTTGGGAATTTTTGTTCAACATTCACATCTCTATAAATGCATCCAGTAAGTCAAACCCATAGGTCCTGAACAGCACTGAAAGCTTAATTTTTAATTAGACCTTTATCTAATTAGAATCTATAACATTTTCGCTTCAACATGTAACACATTTGAACCTGCCTACACAACTACCAAGTGTTTGGCCAGAATTGTGTCAGTCAGTGGGTTTTGCCAACTCAGACCTGACAGAGCTGCCCAATCAGAACAGTGCAGGCTTTTTGGGATGGGACCTTAAAAAGATAGTACCTAATAAGTCTTGTTTTCACTCAGTGTGCAAGGGAGGTAGAAATTGAGTGCTGTTTTGTTTTGCACAATCAAGCATTTCTAAGGTTTTAAAATACTCATAAATGAAAAAAAGAGTACAGAAATCTGTGTAATGTGTCCACTTTTAAAGACTGCTGTAGTCTCCATCATTTACTAATAAGTTTGATAGCTACACTGTTTCACACTTGATCAGTTGTGCTGCAGCATGAGTAACTTGTTTCTGTGCATTCCTTTCAAATACAGTCTAACTCTCTAGGAATGTGCATGTCCAGGGAGATGTTTGTTTAGGCACATTGTTTCAGTGTCTACAGAAACCTAGTGATCATTTTTCAACCTACCTTCCTTACATACCCTATTTAGGGATCATATTTCAAAAGCAGTATTACAAGGCTCCAGCATAATGGGTTTCTTGCAAACAGCTCATTTCTTGTACCCTCTTGATTCATTCATGCTGACATTTCAGACATATTTCAGTGCTTTAAGTGCTACTGTGTGATTCACTGAATTCCTGTGAGAAAGAAGAATTAAATCTGCTAAACATGGATTATGAATAATTTACATCTCTTTAAAAACATCACGTTACATCTTTTTTTTGCAGAAGGATCAATTATATGTCCAAGTTAAGGAGGCAGGCAGCCACACAAGTGGGCCACATTAATCTGGAGAATTGGGGAAATTTTATGTGGAAGTTGGGGCTTTTTGCCTGCTGCTGCCCCTTCTTGCATTATTTATGGCGGAGCATCATTAAACAGGACTTTCTCTGTTTATATGAAGGCAAAGCTTTGAAGTGCTGTGGGGTGCACTGACTTTTACATCATGAAAATAATGCAATCTTACTCTATATTTGTATTTAGCTTCAGAACTCTCCCAGTGCCCCTGTCCCCCACTTTCCCTTCCACTTTTACACACATAAATTAAGGCAAACAAATGCTGATCTTACACAATTCTACAGAAACATCCAAACACATGTACACACAGGTTTTATGTGCAAGGTTATCTGCCCTCAAGGCACTTGATTTTAATACATTTTCAAAATTTCAACAAAGACAGTTAACTAAGTCGTGAGGAATAAAGTGGAAGGAGGTTCAACAATGAAAGCAAAATAGGGACGAAACTTAGGAAGAAACACACACACACACACACAGCTGAGAAATACGTTGCTCCCTAAAATACCTTTGTGACTTAATATGTAGCCTTATTTTAGGATTAGGCCAAAAATGGGTATCTGTAGATGAGTGAAAATTTAAATTTTGTAATCTTTGTCAGACAAAGTATAAGGATTTGAAATATTACATTTAATTCAATGCAACATGTGGCATTTAGTATTTCATTACATGAACTGCATTTAAGGAAAGAATTTTAGTTCTTCGTTCTTAAGGAATACTTCTCATGTTTCACAAATTGGCATAAACCAAGCAATACATGGTCTTTTAACCTCAAATTACATCTATCACTTTAGAGATCCTTGCTCGTGGGCTCATGTTGGAACAGCAAAACTGACACTGAAATTTTCTCCTGAATTCAAAATGTAACACAGTTTGTTTTAATGCATTATCTAGATACTACAAAGATGAGAGAATGATGGATGATCTTGTTTTTAATATACTGTATAAAACAGGATAAGTAAGCTCATTTGGCAGAACAAACCGATTTAAAAATAACTTCAGAGCTAAACATCTCACCTTGATGGCATAATTGACGAGTGGGTCCTTGGAATAGGAAGCAGTGTAGTATACAGCATCCCCTGCCTCGCAGCATGGTTTCCCAGTAGTCAGCCGGAAGTGGGACCAGCTATCAGTGCCAAATCGCAAGTGATCCTTCTGGCCAGCCATGAAACGGTCTTCACACTTGGCTGCCAGTTTCCGAAGCGTGTCTGTGTGGAGCCCCCGGATCCTTCCCACAACCTCATCCCAGCTGTCTATGCCCCTGTAAAGAGCAGGTCTCTGGGGCTTACAACCCCCTCCTCCTCCAGCAGCACCTCTACCGGTTGTCCGAGCCTTTGAAGCTAGAGACTCTGCACTTCGGTAGCCCCTCTTCTCTCTGCCAGTGGTGGCACTGGGTGCAGCCACAGGTTGGGAAACCAGGCAGGACATGCTGTTAGCCGGGCGGCCCTTGTTGGTGCTAGCGGTGGCAGCTGGCCTCTCCAGGGAGTCACCACTCTCGTGGTCATGGATTCTGTGTGGCTCGGAGCTCAGAGAGGAGCTCTGACTAGCTGTCTCCCAGGTGGAGTCCAAGTCGTATAGGGGGTTGGCCACACTCAGGTTGGTGCCCCCGGGTTTGGCCTCAGCTCGAGGTTTCAGGACTCCTTGTGTTGGCTCTTTGCCTCCCAGGCTGGGTTCTGTACTGGAGCGGGGTACAGACTTCTTGGGTAGTGGCGGTGGCGTTGGCTTACGAACTGGCTCGTCAGCAAGGCAATCCAGGTCAATGGAGGCCAGGGTGTCGTTGGATGCTTTCATGTTCCGAGGCTGTTTCAGTGGGATCATGTTTGCTCTGGACTGACCTGAGGAGAAGGAAGATCACAGCAATGACATCAATAAAACTCCAACAGAAAGAATGCTTAAACAACTGCAGTATATAAAAGAGGAATAGGTACATAAAGTTATGCACATGGGAACTCCAAATGGCAGGAGAATTTACTGAAGATACAAAGTTCAGATTTAACAGTTAAGTGTGCAAAGCAGTTATGGTGACCAGCACAGTTTATACAACAGGGATTAAAGAGCAAAATATCTACAGTTATAAGTTCTGGTTCATTAATTTCACTTTCTGTGAGCAACAAAACGTTCATGCCTAACATTTAAGAACATCTAAGCAAAAATACCAAATTAAGTCAGATAGGACACATTTCTCTTTCATAGCCCCACTTTGTGATTTATGCCCACAAGAGAAGTTCTGGGCCTCTGGAGGGAAAAAATCTAAAAAAAAAAAAAAAGATCTTCTAAATCTTACAAGATAAAATGATATTGAATGAAAAAAATCTACCAGAATGTGTTATGTCTTATCAAAAATAATAACTGAAGCAGAGCATTGCACTCTCTTGCACCTCCATCTCCCTGAGGCCTAAGCAGAGCTTCTTGGTTCTCACACATGGCTTGTCCACCCACCTGCTGGGTTCATGCCTCTCAAGAGCCCACTGGAAAAAAAAGGATGACGCGCGGCCATGTGCTACCACACGTGAGCGAACTGAACTGTAGGGCCTGAGGAGAATTCAAGCCAGGGAGCAGGACAGCTTGGCACAAGACCTTCCAACCACCCAGCTGACCCAAAAATCTGTCTGCTCTGCAGTGAGGCTTAAAGAGGCTGCACAGTGAGCAAATTTATCAGTGGGGTGAAGTGACTTTATAATTAAGAGGATAGTGGTGGTGAGGGGTTGGAGGATTGACAGGACTGCCTAGAATCCTCTGGAGCAAAGGAACCACAGTGAAAGATGGGTCACAGACAAGTTTGTATGATGGAATTGAAATAGCCTGCAAGTTTTAATGGAGTAGTAATACAATGTCACAACCAAGCCTAATGTTCAGCCTCATCCAGAATATCAGAATCTATGTCTTTTCTTATAAGATGACAGCTTTCTTCTCCTCCTCCTCCTCCTCCTAATAATGACAACAGCCGCCGTGCTACAATCCAGGGCCGCAAAGAAGCTAACACCTGTTTTTCAAAGACGGTAAATCATAGACGTAATTACCTTTGCCGCAACTGTGACCAGCCATGATAAATCATCTGTAGCTAGTCATATGCATAAATTGCCATTACAACTTTTTTTTTTACCTCATCATATTTGCATTTGAATGAGGGAGATAAAAATCACTGTTTAAAAAACATGATGACGTGCAAAAAATGTCACTTGTCTCTGTAAAGTTGTGTTTGGTGGCAATAATGGCTCATTCTACCAAATTAGATTTTCTCAAAACAAACTGCAATTATTGTAGCCAGTAAGAAATACACCACTTTGAACAAACATTATTTTTTTCTATAAAGAGCTACTGACTCTGAATGTTTACAACCGCAAATATAGGAAATGAAAGGGATCTTGAGTAACTACTGCTTTACTTCAAAATGTGACTGAAAAGGACATTCTTGGATAAGAAATATGTTGTATTATTATTACAGTACAGTGACGACTCCTTTGCAGACACAGAGGTCAGCTTTGCCTGACATTTGCTGTAGGTTTAGTAACAGGCAAACTCAACCTTTTTTTACCTTCTCCGTCTCCAGGAGATAAAACAACCTTAAATCCCAATCCCTCCTAAATCTTTTTAAGATAGAAAAGATAATTGCATTTTGACTTTCTAGAATTCAGAACCAGATCAAATGCCTCTGGTAACATCGTACCTATTACTTTCTGTTGCCTCATTTGAAATCTGACTACTGATAAACACAAACCCAGGCATCACATTTTTGATGGAGTAGATACTATTATGTAGACAAACACAACAGCACACAAATGAGACAATCTTGAGACAATCGCAGTGAAAATTATTGTTGTGTAATTAATGCATTGTCCTCTCTATTCAAATACATTTACATTTTAGAATGAAACTACAATTCACAGAATACACATTTTGTCTAACCCATCTCCTCATAGACTGCATATAAGAAATTTAAAAGCAATTCAACTACACTAAATAACCGTTAATCATTCTTATCCTGATTTCAATATCAGTTAACAACAGAATTTATTCAAATCAGACAAACCATATGCTCAATTCCAGCAAACTGAGACTGCGTGAGGAGGCAAAGGGACTTGTTGCCAAAGTAGAGTGATTACTCAACCATCAGGCTGACATAAAATTAACTCTGACACTGCATGAAGAGGTGATGTTGGAGGTGGGTAGAATAGAGAGGAACAGAGGGGTGGATGCGCATGCAGTGGAGTGGGTGGTAGGAGTGAGGGATGTGGCAGAGAAAGAGAGAAAGAAATAGAGGGAAGAGGGAAGGGTTGAGCAGAGGACACCTGATAACAAACACGAAACAAAGCAGCCAAATAATAGGAAAGGAAATAAATAAATACAGAGATAAAGAGGAAAAACAAACAAAAGAGCCTACCTCAATTCCTCTAATGCCTTAAAGTTTTCGGGTAACCAAGAAAAAACAGCTGAACTGGGAGGCAGAGTGATAACTCTGCATCCATCCCTGAGAGTCTGAACTGCACCACTGATGCCCACAGACTCAGCACTCCCACCAACACTAGATCATTCTGTGCATGTGAAGCATTGAGGAGTGCTGTGCCCCCTCCTGCCTGATACTCTGATTAAACAGAAGTGTGTGTAGAAGTGAGTGAGAGAATATGGGTTTTAACTAAAATGTGTGAACAGAGCATATTACTGCGTGTTAGACACATGAGAGAGTGAGGCACACTGACAAATACGTGACAGGGAAAAATAGGAAGTCGATTTGGTTCATCTGAAATTCTGACAAGCACAGACAACTTCAAACCCTCAAAACTTCAAACCAGCATCACACTCTGCTCCTGCTCCTCCACAGCAAAAGATGGAAGAGTTATATTACAATACATGGGAAAGGACACAGTCAGTACCTTTACATGTCTTTACGAGTTTGCCACTTGAGGAAATACATGCAATTTTTGCCGATTTTTATCTAATTATGGTGTTAACATGACTTTGAAAAGCAAGAAATTATTTTATTGTCCTAATCCGGGTACAACTGAGGTTTTAAAGTGCACATAAATGTATTGAGTCTTCGCAATGGAAAGCCTGTGCCTTTGACAATCAAATAAAGGACAAAACATAACACTGGCTGGGTGAGACCAAGCATTCCTGCCCGAAACACAGAAAGCAGACAAACATACACCTTGCTCTA
Organism: Lamprogrammus exutus; assembly: GCA_900312555.1. Classification (NCBI taxonomy): domain Eukaryota; kingdom Metazoa; phylum Chordata; class Actinopteri; order Ophidiiformes; family Ophidiidae; genus Lamprogrammus; species Lamprogrammus exutus. The sequence goes on along the minus strand of OMOW01101706.1, from coordinate 10,763 downwards.
TACGCACATACAAACATTCCTGTCTTGTCCCTCATTAACGAAAACAGGCATTCAATTACAGGCAGTTCGTTCATGCGTCATTCAGGGAGCCTTTAACACCATAACAATACACCCATCCACAGAGCTGGCATGCTTTCAAGGCAATTACACACCAGCTGAATTCCTGATCCATACATTCTTCTGCATTTCAATAAACCATGCAACCCTCGGATACGGTGTGCTACAATGTCAATGAGATGTCCACTGTTAGTCACCCAAGCCCAAACGGGTTCAAATGGCTGCCATAAAACAGCACTGTTAGAACACTGTACTGCAAATCATGTAGGGACATACTGAGAACCATTTCTTGTTTAAGTTTAGTTTATATCAGACTTAACACAAACAACGCCATAAGCAGAATGTGGATTTTCAGATAAACGCAGGGAAAGATCTTTTATGACAACAATGTGGAGTGTGGCGCTCTGTCATACACATTCCAGTACCATGGTAAGGAAGAATCGCAGATATTGTTACAGACAAAATCCAAAAACACTCACCACCTTCATGTGAACTTTATAGAAAAAACAAGACAATCAGCCAGACTGTGAGACAAAGGATTAAGATACAGACTAAACCAATAAAAAAGATGTTGGTGTAGTTGATAAAATACTGTATATCCATAATAATAGAGGAATCATATGAGATTGATCCAAGGCCAACAAGTGAGGGAGCTCTACAAACAGCAGTGATAACCACATTCTCTGCCTCTGTGTTGTTCATGTTTGAAGCAGATTTCTAGTCTGTGCATGTTTCTGCGTGGCAAAACTGTAACTGGAAATTAAAGGTCTTATTTCCAAAGTCGGAGACTGGGGTGAGAAGATGTGTTGATTTTTGTGCTCCAGCTGTTTTAGCGGGGAATAAATTATGTCTCGTTACACAAGAAGGTGTGTTGTTGCTGGAGAAACATAAAGTTGATTTTAGGAGTGAGGTGAGCTGTACACATGGATAAGTGACAGATCCTGGTGCTATTGATCCACAAACTATAATTACCCAAGTGTATGCGTATGGCCAGACACATTATGATTTGGGGTTCATTGTTGTAGCACACAGCACTTGTAGTTCAATCATGACCAAGCAGAGTTTAAATGATGGCATGAATTCTGCACACGTCTGTGGGAATTGAAAATTCCACCACAATGCCACACTCTGATTGGCCTCTTTTTTCTTTGTAGGATGAAGGGTGACAACTCTGGGTGACCTGACTACATCAAGGGAGTCTCTGGTACCATCAGAGACCTATCTCACCCGTCCCACAGCCTGCCCCTCCTGCCATCTGGGAGGAGGTTTCACAGCCTCAAAGTCTGAACAGCTCAGCTTAACAAAAGCTTTTTCCGGTCAGGTTGCTGAACATTCTGCCCCCTCCAAATCTGAGACTGTGTTTGTAAAATGGACTAAGTGCCCCTTCTCCAGACTAGACTGATTGCACATTGTAGTTCATTTGCACTAGCATTGTGACTTCATTATGTATAGTATGGTTGTGATGTTTCTTAATGTGATATTACTTACTTTTCACCTGTCTTTGTTACTAAGGTTTTAACCACATTCTTAACTGTGATTGAGCCAGTATATTTAATGCACTATGATCAAGGATGAATGAAAATTTGTCTCACAGTGTGAGGTATGCATATATGTCTATATGATCATGTTCAACAAGGCAATGTGTCATCTTGCGTGTGTTGTTCTTACCCAGGTTGCTGTAGGTGGCACTGCATGAACTGGAGGCAGGAGAGTGGGAGTGATGTGAATGATTTCCATCCTCCTCTGGCTCTCCAAGGCTGGCATTGCCCTCACTGGCTGAGGCTGTGGTGGCAACATGGCCCTCCTCCCCCTCTCCAAAACCCAGCACCAGATTCACTTTGGCAGGCAAAGAGGCAGCACTGGGCATCTCCCGATCCCTGGCATTACTGGCACTGCCTAGTACCTGACTGCAGAAGACAGAAAAGAGGAACACGCGGTTAATTTAGTCAGTGCCACTAAGAAAAATGGTGCAGTAAAATTATTTATTTATGTTTTATTTATATTGCACACCCCTTATTTGCACCCATTCCGTAGTCTACTGATGACAAGAAAAAGTGCAGGATGATAGAGCTGTTTCGCCATGAAGAAGTGCACACTGCTTGTGGATGATAAATGAGCTGCTTTTGATAAAAAACTTCCAATCTATCATCATACACTCCTTCTAAGCAAGATACTGTATCAAACCTCTCAGGATATAAACAAAACACAAGCAACACTGTTTTCATTTGGTCAGTTTCTTCATTTAGCACCACACTAATCACTACAAATCCACATATTAGAGCTTCCTTATTTGTAAGTGATGAATTTCAACTATTTCCCCATGAGGTCTGTGTGCATCACCACCATGTAATTATGCTCTAAAAGCACCACATAAACAACCACAAAATATACCAAAGACTGCTAGGATTGTTTGGTGAATAGTAACTTTCGATGAGGGTGTCATAAATAACTTTAAATTTCAACACAGGGTATATTGAATGTAAAATAAATTGGTGAAAGCTCAATCATCCTTCTATGTTAAAACACTCCAGGAAAGTAATTGACAGCTGGAATGTTCAAATGTAGTGGGTAGAAACTTGTAAGAATCAACCCCTCTAAAGTCAAAAGTAATCTAGTCAAATACAGACATAAGTCGCAAGCATCTTTGCCCCCCCCCCCCAAAAAAAAACAATCTCAACATAATTACATCACA